>CALSCO010001201.1:0-28859 GCA_943704415.1 Parvularia atlantis | reverse complement strand
GGGGGGGGGCGCGTGTGAGGCGCGACCTTGATGAACTCGAGCTTGAGGTACTCGGCCATCTGGTAGTATTTGACGACGCGGAAGAGCGTGGTGATGATGTCGAGCGGCGAGTAGCCTGTGCACGCGCGCGCGGGGGCAAAGCGTGAGCGCGTAGGGCGGCGCTGCCTGCCGGCGGGCGCGCACCCTGCCCCCAGAGCTCGTTCAAGTTGGCGTAGGCCTGATCGATGTCGCCCTCGATGCAGGCCTTGACGATCATCTGTGCGCGCACGTGAGGCGAGGCGGTGGCGCAGCGGCGCGGTGTGCCGGGAAAGCGCACTTTAACGACAAGCGGGTGC
Source organism: Parvularia atlantis (assembly GCA_943704415.1). Classification (NCBI taxonomy): domain Eukaryota; order Rotosphaerida; genus Parvularia; species Parvularia atlantis. Next base: position 28,524 of record CALSCO010001201.1, on the reverse strand, counting down.
GGCTGATCGCACACCTTGAACACGTTGTCGACGTTGACGACCTTGAAGCCGGCAAAGGTCGACTGCAGGTTGTTGACGGCCTGCGCGCACGTGGGCGTCACGCCGGGGCCGCACGGGCTGCGTGGGCGTGGACGTAGGGCGTGGGGTGTGAGGCGGCCGCACACCTGCCGCATGTCGCCCTCGGCCGTGAACACGATTGCCTCGAGGCCATCGTCGGTGCGCGGGACCTGCGGCGCCGTGAGCGCTTGAGAGGCCGCGGCCACACGCACACACACGACGAGCACGCACGTTCTCCATGTCAGCAATCTCGATCACACGCTTGAGCACCTGCGCGTCCGTGAGGCGCGTGTAGCGTAGGATGGCGCAGCGGCTCTGGATCGGCTCGATGATCTTGGACGAGACGTTGCAGGCGAGGGCGAAGCGTGTCGTGCTCGAGTAGATCTCCATCGTGCGCCGCAGCGCCTGTTGTGCCCCGGCGGTCATGCTGGCGCCGTCGCCGGGTTTGAGTGGCGCCACAGAGCGCCGATGGCGCGGCGCGCACGAGTCGGCCTCGTCGAGGATGACGACCTTGTGCCGCCCGGGCGGGAGCGTGACCTTCTTCTGCGCAAACATCTTAATCTTGTTGCGCACGGTGTCGATGCCGCTGCGGCGCCGCCCCGGGTCAGTGCGCCGTCCGCCGTGCGCCCGTCGCCCGGGCGCGCCGCACCGGTCGTCGGACGCGTTGAGCTCGAGCACGGCCTCGCGGAACGCGTCTCCCAGCAGCGCGTGCGCGAGACAGAGGATGCTCGTCGTCTTGCCCGTGCCCGGCGGTCCCTGCGCGTCCGTGTGTGCGCGCTGCTTCAGCCGCCTGCGCCGCGCACCCAGCGCGCGCGCACCGAGATGATCATGTTTGGCATGTTGCCCTCGCGCGCGATGACCTCGAGCCGCGCGACGATCTCCTCGTTGCCGACCGTGTCGCGCAGCAGCACGGGGCGGTACTTCTCGACCCTGGCCGCACGGCGGCAGCGGCGCGTGAGGCGCAGCACGAGAGAGAGAGAGAGAGAGGCGGCAGAGAGACGGCGCCGCACCACGGCGTCTCCATGGCCTGTCACGAAACTTCTGGCGCGCTTCGAGACGCTTCTGGAGGACAGGGGGACGTATGGCGTCGGATGGGGAGGATGCGCGGCGAGAGGCGCGGCGCGGCAAGGCCAAGGCGGCCGTGACGGCGGTGGCGGAGGACGAGGACGAGGAGGACGAGGAGCCCGAGGACGGCGACGAGAGCGTGGACGAGTTTGAGCTGATGGACGAGGAGGAGGACGAGCCGCGCGGCATGGCCACGATCGAGACGCTGCCGACGCACGAGCGCGAGCTGGCGATGTCGCTGCTGCAAAAGTACAGCCAGGCACGTGCACGCACGCACCGTGTGGCCGGCCGATCGATCTGACGCGCAGGCGCCGCACGCAGCGCGACGGCGACCGCGCAGGGTTGTCCGAGCTGGACTTTGAGTGCGCGCGGCAGACGGCATCGCACGCGTGCCGCACTCACCGCCGCGACCCGCGCGAAGGGGCGAAGACACGCTGCAGGACCTGATGCGCACGGGCGGCGAGGGCGGCGCGGCCGGCGAGGGCGGCGGTGCCAGCGCGCGGCAGCGGCGCAAGGTCACGCAGAAGGAGCTCGAGCACCTCGTGATCGCGCGGCGCAAGAAGGTCATCAAGGGCGCGCGCGGGGTGCGTGTCTGCCGCGCACGGCGACGCTCGCTGACGTGCACCGCGCGCATGTGCACGTGCCAGCGCCGCCGCGTCGACGAGCTGCAGCCGTACCTGCAGCCGATCATGGGGCACGCAATCGAGTGCTTCACCAACCGCGACTTTGCCGAGGTGCGGCGGCGGCCCCGCGCGCACATCGGCCCCTGACTCGTCTGTGGGCACACGCACAAACTCAAGGCGAAAAAGTACCTTAACGAGCTCATCCGGCACGCACCCAAGGTCGCGCGCAGCTACAAGATGCTCGCGCTCATCGCCAAGGAGGAGGGCGACACGACGCGGGTGCGCTGCGAGGTGCGACGCGGCCGCACACTCACACAAAAGACGCAGGAGCTGCAGTACCTCTTTTTCGCGGCCGCTTTCACCAGCTCCGACATGGAGCAGTGGTACGAGGTCGCGGAGATGTCGCGGTGCGGCCGCCCCGCGTGTGTCGTGTGCTCAGACGTACTCATCCCACGCCCACGCACGCAGCGAGCAGGGTCTGCTCGACCAGGCGATCACGTGCTACGAGAAGATCCGACGCTCGCGCCGCGACGACGTCACATGCCTGGTCAACCTCGCGCGGCTGTACGCGCAGAAGGAGGCGTTCAACAAGGTCCGCCCAAGCGCGCGCCCGCCGCTCCGCACGTCACCCACGCCACACACGTAGGCCATATCCACGTATCGCAGGCTGCTGACGCTCCGGCCGCACGACCTGGCGACCATCGTCGAGCTTGCGCGCGTGCGCACTGCCAGTTGCGGCGCTTGCAGCTCACGCACGAGGGCGCGCAGGTGTATGCGCAGAAGGGCGACGAGGCGCAGGCCGTGTCGCTTTTCGAGGATGCGTTTGCGAGCGAGGGCGGGCACGAGCACTACGGCCTCGAACACGTCAACTACCTCGCCGAGCTGTACCTGACGACGGTGCGCCGCCGCGTGCGTCTCGCGGGAGTGCAGCCGACCGGGCACACGTGCGTGCGCGCCCAGGGCAACGCCGCCAAGATGATCGACCTCATTGACAAGGAGGAGGAGGGCCGCAACGAGGCGCTGCCGCTCGACCTGGTTGTCAAGCGCACGATCGGCTACATCAAGCTGTCGCGCGAGCACGAGCTGGCAGCGCAGGTGCGGTCGTGCAACCGTGCACCCGCGTGTGCTGACGGTGCGGACAGGACGGCCTGCGCATGCTCGAGGAGTTTCAGGACGTGGCGGCGGTGGCCGACCTGTATCAGGACGTGGCGCTGGCGTTTGTAGACCGCGGCATGTTTGAGCGGGCGCTGCGGCTGTACGACCGCCTCGTGCAGCTGGACGAGGTGTGTGCTCTGTCGTGTGCCGTTGTGTGCCTGACGGTCGCGCAGTTTAACCAGCCGGAGCTGTGGCTGCGACAGGCCGTGTGCCACCTCGGGCTGGGCAACACCGAGGAGGCGCAGCGCCTCGCCGACAGCGGTGCGCCGCATGTTGCCATGTACACGCCGCATCTGCAGCTCATACACGTGCGCAGTGCCCGACACGCAGCACATGGACGAGCGCGGCACACTGGCCAAGGCGTGGCAGGCGTTAGAGGATGCCAAGGCGTCGCTGCACATGCCGCGTGCGTAGGCGTGCGTCGTTGGTGCGCCGCACTTGCTCACGCAGAGCGCGCTCTGCAGTGCCGCGGGAGGCGTCGCGTCGGCCTGCCGCCCACGACGCCGCCGAGCGCAAGCGCGCACGGCATGAGCACGCTGACGACAGCGGCGGCGAGGCCGGGAAGAGCAACGTGCGTCGCGTTGTGCGGACGGAGAAGCGCGCCAAGGCGACCGAGGCCGCACAGGTGCGCAGCCCGTGCGCGGCACAACGCCGCTCATGTGGCGCGCGGGCAGACGAGCGCACAGGATCGCAGCAACATGATCCGGCGCGAGTTTGGCACGATGCGCGCGCTTGCCGCGACGCGTCCACGCGACGTCCGGGCGCTGCTGGACGTGTGCACGAGGCTGTGGAAGTACTTTGAGACCGACTACCGCCACGTGCGTGCTTGCTTGTGCCGTGCATGGCACCCCTGACGCGTGCGCGTGCTCGCTTCAGTTGCAGCCGCCGAGCGCGCTGGACGTCACCAGCAGCAACGACCAAGCGAGCCCGTCGAGCAACGTTGCAGCGGCCGTGCCGGGCGACCACGCGCTGACGCTGCCGCAGTGGCTGACAGTGGTCACGACGGTGCGACCCCCACCGGCTGCGCAGCTTGATGTGCGCGTCCTGAGCAGACCGCACGCCCGCAGCTCGCGTGCATGCGCCTCAGCGTCGGTGAGGTCGACAGCGCCTACAACCCGCTGTTTGAGGCGAGCAACCACTCGGCGTTTCTGCGCGCCGAGAAGCTGCAGGCGGACCTGCGCGCGGCGCTGCTCGGTGCGTCTGCGCGACTGCCTTGTCTGGCGGCGTCTGACTGCTTGCGGCGGCGGCGGTGGCAGTGGTGTGCCTATCGAGGGACGACGTGCGCGCGGCCGTCGAGCACGCGCGCTGGTTCTGCGCACGCCGCCTCGACAAGCATCTCGGCTTCAACGTCTTCTTCTCGTCGTTTGCGCGCGTGCCCGACGGCGCCGCGCTCGTGGACGCCCCCACGACGGTCAAGTACATCACGCGCTACGCCAAGCTCGCGCACAACAACCTCGCCGCGCGCCTCGCCCCCGCGCACGTGTTTAGCAAGCAGCGCAACGTCGCCAACTCGCTCGGTGCGTGGCTGCATAGACAGCGCGCGCTGCCCAGACTTACACGCGCGCATGCAGAGGTGTACGTGAACGAGTGGCAGTCCGAGCCGCTGCTGGACACAACCAACCTGCTGCTGGGCGTGAAGACGCTGCACCAAGCCATGCAGCGCGTGTCGCCTAACCGGCACGTGCAGATCGCGCAGGTGCGGCGCTGCCGTTGTGCCGCACTGTGGCCTCACGCGCGCACGGCAGGGCGTCGCGTTCATGCTGCGGTACTACGCCGCGCGCGGCGGCAACCAAGAGGCCAACTACAACCTCGGGCGCGCTTTCCAGTCGCTCGGTGCGCGGTCGCTGTCTCGCGTGCAGCAGCACGGTCTTTGACGCGCGCGCGCGCGCAGGACTCGCGTATCTCGCCGTGCCGTACTACGAGGCCGCGCTACAGCAGGAGCCGCTGACCGCGGCGCAGCGCGAGGGCCTGTCGGCCAAGGCACGCTCGCTTGGCCGAAACGGCGCGCGGCGGCTGACACGGCGCGCGCACAACAGGAGGTAGCGGCGTTCGACCTGCGGCGTGAGACGGCGTGGAACCTCGCGTCGGTCTATATGCTCTCGGGCAACGCGCTCGCGGCGGCGGACCTGGTGAGCAGGTATCTGGCTGTGGACTGAAAAGGTTTGCGCTATTGTCACCAACAGACACTCAGATGAGCATGCTGCTCTCGGCGGCCTGCTGCGCCTCGTCCATGCTGCGCTTGATCTCCTGTGCGCGCTTGAGCAGCTCCTTGGCCTTGGCCTTGATCTCTTCGGCCTCGGCGCGCGTCGCTGTGGGACAGCGGCAAGCTCAGCCGCCTGGCTTGGTGCAAGGCGCTGTCGCGCACCAGCCACGGCCTGTCGCTCGGCCTCAATCGCCTCGCGCTCGGCATCCAGCTGGGCGCGCTGCTGCTCGAGATCGTGCCTCATGGCCTCGACCTGCGTGTGCGGGCGGGCGCGCCGTGAGCCGTGCCGAGACGGCCGCGGGCTGGCCACGCACGTCTGCGACCGTCGCTGCCACGACGAGGTGACTCTGCAGTGCGCGTACTTGCGCCTTAGCGTCGTCCGCCTCGAGACGCAGCCGCTCGACCTCGTCCTGGGCCTGAAGCAGCTGCTGCTTGGTTTGCTCAAGCTCAGCCGCGATGCCGTCGTCCTGCGGCGCCAGCGCCGTGGAAGCACGAACAGGGGCAGGCGGCAGCTTGGTCTGCGGCGGGAGAGCCATCGACAGCCGCTGCGACGCGTTGCGCTGAGGCGGGACCGCGGGAAGGTCGGCCTGTGGCGGCAGGGCCATCGACAACCGCTGAGAGCCGGCGCGCTCGAGCGGCACGGGCGGCAGCTCGGTCTGCGGCGGCAGCACGGTCGACATGCGCTGCGACGCGCTGCGCTCGAGCGGCACGGGCGGCAGCTGCTGCGCCGGCGGGTCGTAGAACGGGTTGTCAATCATGTCGGGTGGGATGGCGATGGCGGCTGCAGGCGCCGGCGCGGGCGGCAGGGGCGTTGCCGGCGGCGCGGCAACACCAACCGACCGGCGCACGGGCGGCTCGGGAAGCGGCGTGGACGTCGGGCCGGCCGGGCCGGCCTTGCGCGGCGGCGTGGGGGCGGGCTCGATGGGCGTGATCGGCGCGGACGCCGAGCTGAGGCGCGCCGCGTCCTGCGTCGGGATCTTGGGCAGGGGCACGTTGGCCCTGGAGACGTGCGGTACGGTCGTAGCCGAGCTCACCGACGCCACCGACACGGTCGAGGCCGATGACGAGCGTGCGGAGAGCGCCGGGGCGGCCGGTGAGGCCGGGTCGGCGGCGGCGTCGGACGCGCCGTCCGTCTCGTCGTCCTCCTCGTCAAACGTGGCCTGGACGAGGCGGCGGGAGGGCGCGCGCTTGGCTCGCTGGTGCGGCCGCGTAAGCGTGAGGTGGTTGAGCTTGCTGTTGCCCTTCTCGAGGCCGCCGTTGGCGTCGGCAGCAGCCGCCGCCGCCTCGATCGTGTTGAGCGCGAGCGCGGGGCGGTCGTCTTGCGCGGCCGGGGGCGAGGCGGGCGACGGCACGGCGGGCGAGGCGGGCGACGGCACGGCGGGCGGCGGCGCGGCCGGCGGCTGCTTGGTCGCGGCTGCATTCGTCGTCAGCCGTACAGCCGTCCGACGCGAGCAACACGCACCGATCACGGCGTTGATCGCGTCTATCCACGCGACCATCTCCGGCCGCGTCTCGGCGTAGGCGAAGTAGGTGCGCGTCCCGACCTTGTCGCCCGCGCCGACGAGCTTCCAGCAGCACTTGCTCTTGCTGCACTCGGCCGGCTCGGCGACGCGGCACTCGACGTACTCGTCCAGTGCGACGATGCCGACCGGCTCGGCGTCCTGTGTGGCGCGGTGGCGTGGCGTGGCGTCAGCGCCGACGTTTGGCGCCGGGCTGGCGCCGTCGGTAAGGGCGCCACCTGCTCCGTCTTGTAGTAGTAGAGGTAGCTGTCCTCCAGCACGAACCAGCGCCGGCGCCAGTTCTTCGCGAAGCCCGAGCCGCCCTGCTTCGTCAGCCACCCGGCCTTGGCCGACGCGTCGAACGCGCTCGCGGCGGGGCCCTTTGTGCGCTCCGTCAGGTGGCGCCGAACTGCCGGGTTCGGCCTGAAGATCGGCCGGCGCACCTTGACGCCGTCAGCGGTCGCGGCAGACGCAGCGGATGCGGCCATCGAGACGGGGCGACGGGACGAGGCGCGGGCCGCGCGCTGGCTGCGGGCGACGCGCGGCGTGAGCGAGCCGCGGGCGGAAGAGGGAGCAACGCCTATGTACCTGCACCGTAAACTTCAAATTCAACTAGGCATACACAGGCGCAAAACCCTTGCCTGATCATCACGATCAGCTGCTGCTCCTGGCCCTGTTCGAGCTCGCCGCGGCGTCCCCCTGACCCGCTCTTCGTGCGCGACGTCGAGTACAACGACTAGCTACAGCAGCTGTGCCAATCGAGTACAACGACTGCTCCTGGCCCTGTTCGAGCTCGCCGCGGCGTCCCCCTGGCCCGCTCTTCGTGCGCGACGTCGAGTACAACGACTAGCTACAGAAGCTGTTCGTGCTCGCCCCGACCCGCTCTTCGTGCACGACGACCAGTACAACGACCAGTAGCTACAGCAGCGGCTGTTCGTGCTCGCCCCCACCCGCTCTCCGTGCGCGACGTCGAGTACAACGACCAGTAGCTACAGCAGCTCAGGCTGTGCCAACTTGAGCGCCTGCGGCCAGTGGAGCACCGCCGCCCCTGCGAGCTGTGCTGCGAGGCCACTCAGGCCTGCTGCGCCGACGCCGACGGGCTCTGCTGAGTGCACCGGCGCCGCCCTCGCCGCGATCGTCGTGGCCGTGACTCGGTCGGCGCCGCGCTCCTCGCTGGCCAGTGAGCTCAGGCTGATGTCGATTCAGTTGCCGCGACGTCTGGCGGCATCCTCCACTTCCGCTTCCGGTTCCGCGTCTTTCCGCGTCGTTCCGCACCGAGCACGAGCGCGCTCTGCTCTTGACGATGCCCGGCGAGGGGCTGGCGCACGTGCCGTCGCTGGTCGCGCACCGGTACGTGCCGTCCTGCACCCATCGCCGCGCTTCCTGATCGCGCGCCGCAGCAACGACTCGACCTTGTACCTGCTGCGCGATGCGGCGCGGCCCAAGCGCGCGGCCGGCGATGCCGATGCGGGCGACGCGGTGCCCAGCGCGGCCGGCGTCAACGCGGCCGAGCTCGCCGTGTGGCTCGCGACGGGCGTCGTCGCGTCGTACGGCATTGGCCTGGGCGGGATGGCGCATCATCTCTCCCTCGGCTTCTTCGACCTGAGCGGCTCGGCCCGCCACGGCGCGTTCAACTGGGCCCTGCCGGCCGTCTTCGCCGCGGCCGTCGCCCCGCCGCTGCTGCTGCACCATGTCGTGCGCCTGCCTGCCGCGCCGCTGCTGGCCCAGCGCTTCATCGTCGGCTCGAGCACGCTCGTCGACGCGCGTCTCGTCGGCGGATCGGCGCTGTTTGGCGTCGGCTGGGCGCTGTCGGGCTTCTGCCCCGGTGCGCGTGGTGCTGCGTCCGCTCGTTCAGCCTGCCTTACGAAGGCGTCTCGACCGCAGGGCCATCGGGCGTCGGCCTCGTGACCGGCCAGCCGCAGTACGTCGCTTCCACGCTCGGCATGTTCCTGGGCATGGCGGCCGTGCACGCCTGGCGCGCACGCGCACGCAGCGGCGTCGTCGTTTCGCTCGCGCAGTGGGCGCACACCGCGCTCTGGCTCGCCGTCCCGCTCGTCCTCGCCCTCAACGGACCGCGCCTGTTCCCGCTTGAGCCCGTCCGCCGCACCGACTGGCCCCTGTGGCGCTCGGTCGTCGGCGGCCTGCTGATCGGCCTGGCCAGCGCCGCGCTGCTCCTGTTCAACGGACGCATCATGGGCATCTCAGGCATCTGGGCCGACGGTCTCGCGCCGCGCCCGCTCGGCGACAAGCTGCCCAACACGTTCTTCACCCTCGGCATCTTCATGGGCGGTGCACGCGCCCGCGACTGCGCGCGTCGCGACTGACCCTGAGCGCGCACAGGCGCGCTGCTGTACTGGACCGTACCGGACGCGCTTGCCTACCCGACCTACGCCGGCATGCACCCGCTCTGGCTGATCCTGCTCGGCGGCGTCCTCGTCGGCGTCGGCGTCTCGCTCGCCAACGGCTGCACGTCCGGCCACGGCGTCGGCGGCCTCCCGCGCTTCTCGATCCGCTCCACCGCGGCCGTCGCCACGTTCATGGCCACGACGATGGCGGCCGTGACGGCCCTGGGCGTTCTCTCGCGCTCTGTCGCTGTGTAGTTCTGCCCGGGGGCTCTCTGCCTGTCTATGCGGCGCGCTACATGCGGCGCTTCTTGCTCTCACTGTCGCCGTCACTGGGCTGCGTCGATCATCATCAGTCTCCGCCGGCGGTAGCACCGAGCGCGTTCGCGCACCTCTGCCGCGCGCTTGGCGTCGCTCTCGCCTTGTGCGTCGCGCTCCTCGGCCGCTGAAGACTTTTCCGTAAAGTCGTTGACCTGCGCGGGCGCGTGCGAGTGCTCAGCTCAAACGCGCAGCAAGCAACAACACGCCACCGACACCCGCCGACGCTTGCCGTCCGCTATGACCGCGAACCGGGAGGCCTGTATGCTCTCGTTTGCGCCGTTCTCGGCCGCCTCGCTGGTGACGCTCGAGCCCTCGGCGGCGCGGCGTGCGTCGCGTGACCGCATCAGCATCATGCGCAGGTCGCGCTCGCGCTCGGTCTCTTCCGAGGAAGTCGCGCGGGTGGGCTCGTCGACGTGCGTGACGGGCGGCGCTGCGCAATGGGCCTTTCAGCCGAGCGATTCAGCGCGCCCGCGCTCAGCCACGCACGGGTGCTCGCGGGCGTCTTGGGCGCGGGCAAATCGGGCTCATCGTCCGGTGCTGGCGCGGTCGGCGCGGGTGTGGGCGCGGGCGCGGGCGCGGGCGCAGGTGTGGGTGCGGATGCCGCCGCTTTCTTGGCGCCGTCCGAGAACCTCGACGTGCGCGCACGCCGCACGGTCGCCTCCTTGTCGTCGGCAGACGACTTGCTCTTCTCGTCGGGCTTGTGGCTCTTCGGCTTGTCATCGCTCTTCGCCTTCTCGTCGGGCTTGTCGCTCCTGGGCTTGTCGTCATTCTTCTGTTTGTCGTCGCTCTTGTCGCGGCTCGGCTTGTCGTCGCGCGGGCTGCGCATCTCGCGCTTGTCCTTGTCGTTTAACTTGTCGCCCTTGTCGCTCGGCTTGTCGTTAGGCTTGTCGCCCTTGTCGCTCGGCTTCTCCGTCTTCTCCGGCTTGTCGACCTTCTCGGGCTTGTCCGCCTTGCCCTTGCTGCCGTCGCGGTCGCGGTCGCGGTCCCGGTCCCGCTCACGCTCTCGGTCGCGGTCGCGGTCGCGGTCGCGGGTGTGCTCTCGGTCGCGGTCGCGGTCGCGGTCCCGGTCACGCTCACGCTCGCGGTCCTTCTCGCGCGCCTTATCCCGCTCGCGCTCCTTGTCCCGCGGCTTGTCGCGATCACGCGCCTTGTCGTCACCGCGCCCGGGCGACACCGAGCGCTTCTTCTTGGGCGGCGGAGGCCTGCGCAGCAGACGACGTTCAGTACGCACGCCCATGCACAAGAGCAGCACACGCACGCCGACTCGGGCGTCTTGCTGCCGTCCGTGGCAACGTCGGCGCCCGCACTCGGCACCGACGACGGGCCCGCAGCTGCCGATGTTGCGGGCGTTGCAGCGGGCGTGGGCGCGCGCGGGGCTGCAGGCGTCGGCGCAGGCGTCGTCGCGGCCACGCCCGCTCGCTGCTCGGGCTGCACAACGCAGCGTCAGTCAACCGTTCGCGCCACAAAGGGCAGTGAGCGCACGCACGCGAAGCAGCCTGTTGTGCAGCTCGTCGTACTTCCAGTTGCTCCGGCGCGCCGCCAGCTCGTGCGCGCACCTGGTGGCGCGTGTGAGCAGGTGCACTGCCAGCCGCAAAGACACACACCGCTTCGCAATCATCTGCAAGTCCTGGCGTTCCTCGTTCGCGTCGCTCTCGATCGCCGCCACGCTCGACTGAGCAGCGTCAGACAGCCGCGTGCGCGGATGCAGCAGGGACGCACCAGCAGCGCCGTGCCGACGTGGTCCAGGACGGGGAACGAGTTGAGCACCTTCATTGTGAACAGCAGTGCGTTGTTGACGTTCATGTACTCCTTGGACGCGAGGCACGTTTGCAGCGCCTGATGGACGGTTTACGGGCACTACGCGTCGCGTCAAGTCGAGAGGGCGCACCTTGCCCAACTTCGTCTGCCACTTGCAAAATACGCGCTGAAAGTCTGGGTACGCGAGCAAGTCGGCGTCGGTCACGGACGTGTAGATCTTGTTGGGCACCCACCGCTTGATAAAACCCGGCCGCGAGCCGTCCGCCGTCTCCTGCGGCAGCTCGCATCAGCCGCGCACAGCCGTGCTGGCCCGTCGGCGCACGCACCCGGCGGTACGTTGACTCGGACACGAACCACTTGAAGAGCGGCACAAGCAGCTCGTCCATGAAGCGGCCTGCCAGCCGTGCGCATGGTCAACGGTCGTCACGCGCACGCCGATTGCGCGCACCAAAGTTGCGTGCCTCATTGTCCGTGCAGCTGAACAGCATGGACGAGATGTCGAGCGGGATCTGCGCCCGCGAGCGCGTTCAGCCGCATCGAGCACGGGCAGTCGGCGCATACCTTGTCGTACATGGCCAGGGCCGAGAAATGCTGCGTGCCGAGCGTGTGCAGCATGTAGACAAACTTGCCACAGAAGACGGCGTCGCTCGGGCTCACAACAGCGCGTGGGAAGACGCACTGCTGCAGAATGCCCGCGATGATCGCGCTGCGCTCCTTGCCTGCGCCGTCCGCGTCAGCACGCAGGCCGCCAACGACGCGCGCGCACGGCCCAGCGCACCCTCAAACCACTGGTCCTTCTCGGCGCGGAGCATCTTCATCACGTGGTCGTGATTGACCTGCTGGTCGGCCAGCTCCGCCTGCAGCTTCTCGATCATCGCACGCGCGCGCTCCTGGTCCTTGCGGCGCTTCGACAGCTGGCCGGCGCGGCCCCCGAGACCGCGTCAGCACCGTCGCACGGCACAGCACGGCTGCTCCGTGCGCGCACCGTCGACGGGTCGCGCTCCGCCTCGAGCGCCGCGATGATGGCGCGCTGCTTCGCGATCTGCTCCTTGTAGCGCTCCACCGGCACAAAAATGTCGTACAGCGACAGCTGCCAAAACATGACGTAAAACAGCGGGCTGCATCGCGTCCAGACGAGGCCGTCAGCGCGCCATGGACGCACGGCAACCGTGACCCCGTACCTGATGCCCGCAAACGTCGTCGGCGGCAGGATCCGCTCCACGTCGGCCGCGATCTCCTTCAGCAGCGTCCACGACTCGTACGTGTGCCCGTTCGCTGCGGCGACGAGCGGGATTAACAAGGTAGTAAAGCGGCACGTGTGCGCGCGCGCACTGGTCGCCACTTCGCCGCTCTCAACGTGGCCGGCCTCCTCGCGGCTGCGCTTGAGACGCTCGACGAGGTTATAGCCGATCTTGGGCCGCGCGATCGCAAACGCCGCAGGTGGCTCGAGCCCGCACTCGCCCAGCAGGACCGTGATCGGCGGCACGAGACGGTCGTACACCTCGGGCTCGGCGGTCGTGCTGAGAAAGTCGGCGTACTGCTGCAACGTCTCCTGGCACTGTGCACGCGCGGCAAGGGCGCACGGCTCAGCGCGAGTGGTGTGTAACGCATGGCGCAGACGGCACGCACCTGATCGTGCAGCCGCCCGATCATCTTCAGGTTGCTCACGTTCGCGTCAAACAGGCCGGCCGCCTGCTGCTGCGCGATGAGCGCATAGAGCGCAAACGCGAGCTTCGCGTCCTGCAGCGCGATCAGCAGCCGCTGCGACGACTTGCGCACGTTGCGGATCTGGTCGAACGAGCCACCCTCGGCGCGCAGCGTCTCGCCGCCGGCCTGCGCTTCGAGCTGCGACTGCGGCACGTCGATGTTGTACGAGAACCCGGCCATCTTTTGCACGAGCTCTGCGAGCCGCACGCACGGATGAGCGTCGGATGGCTTGCGTGCGCCGTTCGCGCACATACCCTTGAGGATGATCAGATCGTGCGCGTTGTGGTTCTTGAGCTGGTTCGCGACGTAGTTGAGGATGCCCGCGAGCTCGATGGTCGGGTACTTCTTGTACACCGTGCCCGTGAACAGCGCCAGCCCGTGCAGCCACATAGACACGTTCGTGCCGTCGTTCTTGAGCCGGTCCTTCTCAGGCGCAGAAAACGCCTCAACGATCGAGTCTGCAGCCGCGCAGCGCCACCGTCAGCCGGACGTGGGCCGCCCGTTGGCGCAGCCGCACAGGCGAGGACGTCGAAGCCGAACGGCGTCAGGTACTTGAACGAGTCAACGACGGGCACCACTAGATTCTCGTACGCTTGCAGCTGCGTTTGCGCGCGGTCAGCGACAGCACGCGCTGGCCAAGGGTGTGCACCTGGTCCAGGATGATGGCAAAGACCACGGCCGGGTTGGCGTGGCTGACCTTGCCCATCTGGCGCCCAAACTGCTTCACATTGTCCTTCGACAGGCGCCTGGCCGGCGCGCAGCCTCAGTACAGCCACCGCGTGGACACGCGCGCGTGCGCACCGCAGGATCTTACGTATCTCGTTGGACGACTGCGCCTTGGTGATCACGAGCAGTGGCGTGCCGTCCTGCGTCGGCCCGCGCCACTCGTAGTACAGGCGGTAGCGCAGGTGGTACGGCAGCTGCTCCAGCGCCGCCCAGACCTCGTTGCTCTGGCCCGGGTTGCACGGCAGCAGGCACAGCGCCGGCAACAGCGCCGTGCCCAGCAAGCGGACCATCTCGCCCAGGTGTATCGCATACACGGAGCCGAGCTGCTCGCGGTTGCGGTTGAGCTGCGTGGGCGCGGCACCGTCAGTGGCCGCGGCCAGCAGCCCAACGCGTGCCGTCGCACCTGCTCGATGTGCGTCCGCACGACGCGCGCGAGCTTCGTGACGAGCAGCGGGTCGCGACCGATGAAGGGCCCGAGCGCGAGCAGGAACGGCATCCAGCGCAGCAGCTCCTCGTGCGTCTGCGCCGGCTGCACCGGCACAAACGACGGCCACACATACTGTTCCGCGCACGAGCCGTCAGCCGAGCAGCGCACCAGTATCGCAGCACAGGCGCACCTTGGGCAGCTTGGCGGGCCCGAGGTGCGCAGTGGGCGACACGCTGGTTTGGGCGGCGCACGCGTGGCGCGTCAGGCCGCGATCGCGCTACGCACGCACGCTGCACACCGCAGGTACAGCGGGTGGATGGCCTGGTGCACGTAAGCGCACATGACGCGCGAGATCGTCTCGACGCTCGCGGGCAGGTGCGTCGGCAGCCGGTCCATCAGCTGCGCGGCGGTGCGCCGCTCACCCAGCTCGAGCAGCGCCTGGACGAGGCCGACCTTCTGGTTGCCAAACAGGCTCGGGTAGAGCTGCCGCTCACGCTCTCAGTCAGCCACGTCGCTCGATCGCAGCACACGGGTGGCCGCACCGGGTCCGCAGCATCCACAGAGGGCGGCACAGGCACGCCAGGCTCGACCTCAGACGACGACGCAGCCGCTGCCGTGGCGGGTGGCGCCGCTGCCGTGGCGGACGCGACTGCGCTGCTCGCGGGCGTGTCCTTGCCGTCGCGCGCGTCTCGGTCGCGATCGCGGTCGTCGCGCCGGCTGCGGTCGCGGTCGTCGCGGCGGTCGTCTCGACGGTCGTCGCGGCGGTCGCGGTCGTCGCGGCGGCGGTCGTCGGTGGTCGCGGCCGCGGTTGCGTCCTCCGCGCCCTTGTTGAGCGACAGCAAGCGCGACGCCTTGGCCGCCTTGCGCGCGCGCGCCTCTGTCTCGGCGTAGTCTTTGGCCATCTGCTCGTCGGATGGGAGCATCTGCGGCCGTCGCGCCGGTGTCAGGCGTGCGCACGGACGGCTCAAGCTGCGGACGCACGTGTACGTAGATGTCCTGCAGCGCAAACATCTGGCTGTGCAGCAGCAGCGCGATCACCTGCATGAGCGCGTGCGGCGCCTGACGCAGCGTGCCCTCGGCCTTTGAGCGCAGACGCACACGCGGGCTGTCAGCGCGCGTGCTGCACCGCGTGCGCCGGGACGCGCCACCTGGAAGTTCTGCAGCTTGAAGCCGACGAGCTGGCTGAGCGTGTTGGGCAGGGGCTTGAGCAGGCGGATCAGCTCGATAAACAGCGCGCCGGCGGCGATGTGCGCCTCAAACGAGTCGAGCACGATGTCGAGCACGCGGTTCGGGTCGAGGTCAAAGAAGCCTACGCACACGCACGCAACGTCAGGCCCGGCGCGGGCGCGGTCGCGGTCGCGGGCGCGCACCGATCAGGGCCTGGACCGAGTGCAGCAGCCGCTCGGCACTGCGCGCGCCCGAGGGCTTGCGCGCCTCAAGGTCGAGCTCGAGCACGAGCTTGGCAAAGCCCTCGCTCTCCTCGCGCATCAGGTTGAACTTCTGCTGCTTGAAGAACGTGCTCGTGTAGATCTTGGTGACACGCGCCGTGAAGTTCCTGGCCGACGGGAGCACGCCGGCAGCTTCGAGCAGGTCGGCCTCGAGGCGCTCCTTGAGCAGCGCGTCGGGCAGCAGCTTCTGCGCCTGGTGGCGCGCGACGCAGCGCTGCTGAGCGAATCGCCGTCATCCGGTCGGCCGCGGGCAGGTTGACGCACGACGAGCTGCTTGAGCAGGTCGACGAGCGCCGTCTTGGGCTTCTGCGCGTGGCCCAGCTGGACGTCTGCGCCGCCGCCGCCGCCGCCATCGTCGTCGTCGTCGTGATCGTCAGCTGCTGCTGCTGCCCGCGGCAACCGCGCGCGCCGCACCGGCGACCCAGAGCACGTCGACAATGGCCTCGACGGCGTCCGCATCGGGAGTGTCGCGCACGGTCTGCGCGCAGAACGCGGCGCACTGCGCGACGGTGCTGGTGCCGGCGATGCACGCCTGCACGTGGCTGTGCACGAGCACGCGCGACACTGGCGCGAGCGAGGCGCGTGATGGGACGCAGGCGACGCCCGCGACGTGAGAGAGATGTCGACAGCGAGGCGGATGCGCGCCGCACCCATGCCGACGATCCCGCCTCGTGCGCAACGCGAAAGTCATGGACGTGATATGTGTGACACGCGGCCATAACAATTTTATCATTGAATGCTCGCAGGCGGCGTCGTCGTGCGGTGCGGCTTCTTGCTCTCGTCCGGCGCCTGATCGCGGCCTCACGGCACGGCGGCGGCGACAGCGCGGCGGGCGCGGACGAGGTTGATCGGCCGCTGCCCGAGCTGCACGGTGAGGCCGCGGCGCTAGCGGCGTTCAGGCGGCGAAGGATGGAGCACGACATCGCCGCGCTCGATGCGCTCGTGCGTCGGCACATGGAGACACTCAACGACGACGTGACGGCCAAGGTGCGCGCCGCGACGTGCACTGCAACGTGCGCTGCGGTGCGGTGCGCCGGCTGAGCGCGATGAGCAAGGTACTGCGCTTCGTGCACGGCGAGGCCGAGTACGCACACCTCGCCCGCGTGCTCAGCGCGTGCTCGGCCCCCTCGACCGCCGCCGCCGCCGCCGCCGCCTTCCGCGAGATCCCCACGGGCCTGCTGTGCACAGGCGCGAGCGTGCCCGACCACGACTTCTTCTTCCGGCAGCTGACGCAGGCGCTGCGGCGCTCGCCGCGGCACCACGTCGTGACGCTTCAGGCCGGCGAGTGCAAGTGCGGCTGCTTGTGTGCCCGCTGAGCGCGGCGCCCTCCCCTCACGCGCCACCGTGTCGCGCAGCACGCTCGCAAGCACGATCCGCGCCATCAACAAGCAGCTGCAGCAGCGCGAGGTCGACGCCGGGCCCGACATTGAGCCGGAGGCCGTGCGCGCACCTCTCGTCAAGTGCCGACTGCTCGCTTGATCGCGCGCCCGCCGCGCGCAGGACAACGAGCTGCGCCTCGAGTCGGCCACGCGCATCCGGACGGCGGGCAAGCTCAGCGCGTTCGATTGGGAGATGGTCCGCGCGTGGTACCGCAGCCTGCCGACGGCTGCGCGCGGTGAGTGTCCGCTGCGTGCGTTGAACAACGTCTGATGCGGCTCGCGCCCACAGGCCCTCTCGTCTTTGTGCTGCAGGACTTTCACGCGTTTGCGAGCGACGTCGTGTCGGACCTGATCGCGATCGCAAGGTGCGTCAACGGACGCGCGGCACCTCGGCAGCTGCTTGACACGGTGAGCAAAGCGACACGATCGACCGCGCCTCGCCGCCCGTCGCGCTCCTGCTCGGCATCAGCACGACCGTGCACGCGCTGCACGAGAAGCTGAGCGGCGCGGCCCTCATGCGGGTGACGACCGAGCGCTTCGACCTCCTCCCGGCCATGTCGGGCCTCGACCGGCTGATCGACCAGCTGTTTCTTCACAGCAGACCGAGGTGCGCGGTGCTGCCCATCACGCGCGCCCTCTCGGTCTCACTCGCCATGCACAGTCTCGGCCTGCGCCTGTCGGCCAAGTCGTTTGGCGTCGTGATTGACGGCTTCCTGCGCAACCACCTGTCCGTGCGGCAGTTTGCGACGTGCATGCGTGTGCGTGGCCTTGCGCTGCATTGCGCCGTGCGTGGCTCACGCGCGTGACGCGCGCAGTACGCCCTGCTCGAGCACTACTGTAGCAACCCGCTGAGCGTCTTCACGGGTCCGCTCGACGCGGCGGTCGATGACAGTGCCGAGCAGTCGTGGCACGCCGTGCGGGCGCACCTCGGCCACGCCCACGCGGAGCAGATCCGGCGCCTGCCGTCGTTCATGGAGCACTGCGAGTCGCTCTTCCGTAAGGACCACGCGACGCTGCGGCGCCTGCTGCTCGACGACGACTACATGTTCGACGTCGCCGTGCCAGCCCTCCTGCACCGCCTCGCGACCGCTCACGCACTC
Organism: Parvularia atlantis; assembly: GCA_943704415.1. Taxonomy (NCBI): domain Eukaryota; order Rotosphaerida; genus Parvularia; species Parvularia atlantis. The sequence goes on along the minus strand of CALSCO010001201.1, from coordinate 10,714 downwards.
GCAGCCGCGGCGCTTGCCGTGCTCAAGGCGCTGCAGGCGGCGCTGTCGACACCGAGCCTGCGTCGCGCCGACCGCGTGCTGTACCAGTACAGCCTTGACGGCGAGATCGCCGACCACTCGGCCGTCAAGTTTATGATCCGCGCGATCAGGTGCGCGTGCGCGTACAGCCTGACCGACCACGTTTGACGTCTGCACACGCAGCTTCCTGCCAAAGGCGGGCGTGGCGTCGACGCTGGCCAGCTGGGAGGCCACGCTGCGACCGCACGCGAGGTGCCGCGCCCGCTGCAGCCCTGACATCGCCGCGCTGACACACGCGAGCACGCGCGCAGCGAGGACGCCGTGCGTGCTGCACTGCTGGAGCTGGACGCGCTGCGCGAGCGTCTGGGCGAGATGGACGCGACCGCGCCTGGCGCCGAGGACCACGCGAACGACGAGGACGCGCAGCTCGACACGATGCAGCTGGCCAACGCGATCGCCAAGCGCCGCGCGGCCGAGGACGCGCTCATGCGCGCCAAGACGTCGCTCAAGGGTGCGCGGCCTGCACAGCTCGCGCGCATGCAATCTGCTAGCACACACAGCGCGTGCGCGCGTTAGTGCAACTGTCGCTTAAGGCCGTCGCCAACGTGCCCTCCGTTGGTAAGCGCTCGGCCGCCGACGCGCTCTCGTCGCCGGCCTCCAGGTGCACATCGTGTGGCCTGTGGCTTTTTTGCGCGCACTCTCACCGCGCGACCCACGCAGCGTGCCGCTGTCGAAGCGGCGGCGCGAGACGCTGCTGCAGGGCGACCTCGACTCGGAGCAGCTTGGACGGATGGACGACGCGCGGCGACGTGCGCTGAAGGAGCTGTGCCTCGCCATGCGCACGTGGCTCGACAAGCTGCTGCGGTGCGTGCGCGCACGGCTCGGGTGCCGCTGCACTGCTGCTGACGCCGCCACAGCGCCATCTGGCCGCGCTACACCAACTGGCCGCTGCACGAGCTGATCTACTTTAGCCGCTCGGCCGCGATCGCCAAGGTGCGCCTGTGGGTGGGACGCGCTCAGATCCGACCGTCGCTCAAGCGCGTGCGTCTCAGGCCTTCAGTCCGCAGCCGCGCGTTGCCATCCAGCTCGCGCTGACCAAGCCGAGCCACTATCTGCCTGAGGTGACGGTGCAGGCCCCCGCACCAGCGGCAGCCGCACCGCGCAGCAAGCGCAAGTCTGCGCCGCCGAAGAGCCTGACGGTGTGTGCACGTGCAGCCGGTTGCGCGTCGTGGCTCGGCTGACGGTCTGCCGCGCCAGGTGCACGTGGCGCAGCCCGACGTCGTGCTGCTGTTCAAGCTCTACTCCGAGAGCGGCCGGCTGATCAACCTGCACGACCTGTATCAGGCGTTCGAGGCGGTCGTGGCGGGCGAGGGGCGGCCATACGCGTCGCCAGCCGAGCTTCGGTGCGTCGTCACTGCGTGCATGCGCGCGTGTCTGACGAGCGACGCAGCGGGCGCTTCCTGCGCGCCATCGCCGAGCTGCAGTGGTTGGGCTTTGTCAAACCGACGCGCGCCAAGACGGACCATGTTGTGCGGCTGACGTGGGGCACCTTTGGGTAGAGACATAGACCATGAAGACTTCGTCACAGCTCATCATGCGTGGCGCCCTTCGCTGGCGGCCGCGTGGCCGGCACTGTCGGCGGCGGCTCGCGCAGCAGCGTCTGCCCCGTCCGCTCCTGCTGCTCCTGCTCGGCGCGCACGCGCATGGCCTCCTCGTAGTCCTCCGCCTCCTCAAAGTTCATGTTGAAGTCGTCCTCTGTCAGCGGCTCGCTCGCGTGCTCGCGCACAAACGCCGCAAGCTGCCGCGCTCGTGAGCCCGCGTCGCACCCAGCGCCAGCCGCGCCCGCACCTCGTCGAGCGTCGGCATCTTGGTCGGCTGGTCCGTCTTCGTGATCCACTGCGGCGAGGCCTCGCCGCGCGGATACCAGGCGAGGAGCGGCAGGGCGCGGATGCCGTCGTAGTCTGAGCGCGGCCGCAGCGTCGTCAGCTGTGCACTGATGAGGGTACGGCAGGGCGCGCACCAGTCGGCAGCTCGTTGTGCTCGAGGTTCATCGCACCGATGATGACGCTCTCGACGCCCTCGAGCGCGCGGGCGATGGTGCCGATGACGGGCGCGTACTGCTGGCACTGTGGGCTGTCCATGACGAAGAATAGGATGAGCACGTCCCTTCGCCGCACGCGTCGTCAACGGTCCGCACGAGCCCTACCTGCGAGTGCACGCACTGCTTGCGATCGATGTTGTGCACGACCGACTCGAACGAGTACGTGTTGAACAGCGTCAGCCCGCGGATGGCCTCGTCCGGGACCTCCTCACTCCTGGCGTGCGCGCGGCGACTCAGCTGCCCATATGCACAAGCGCTGCGAGGAGTGACGCACCGCCGCCGGTGCGGGAGCGTGCCGTCGAGGTACTTCTGGATGAAGACGCGCAGCGTGTCAGCGTTGAATGGCTTGCCGGGCGCGGCGTCCTCGAGCCGGTACACGCGCATGGCGCGCGTCTCAATAACTGCCGTGGGCACACTCGCGACGGCGTAGTGCTGCCTCAGGCGCTGCCGCCCGCATGATTCGCATGAGCGCGGCTGTTTGGGGCGCGCGAAAAGGCGCACCTCGTCGCGCTCGACGTCAAAGATGAGTGCCGTGACGCGCCCGCGGAACTCGCGCAGGACCTCCTTGATAGAGTGCTCGTAGTCGTCCTTGAACGCCGGCATATCGTCCACCAGCAGGCCCACAACGGCAAGACCCGAGTGCGCGTAGCGGAACGCGGTGCGGCTATTGACTGCGTCGCGCGTGCGATCGGTGTGTTGTGCGTGCGCGCATGCGACGCACGCGTGTCGAGCAGCGGCAGCGTGTGGCCGACAACAAAAGGATGCAGCGCGTCGTACGTGGGCGGGCCAGAGTACTCGTACGACGTCTGCTCGTTCTGCGTGCGTGCATGCGTGAGCCGTGCGTGTGCGCTGTGGTCGTGCTCACGGACCTTGTTGTAGACGAGCACCCTGGGCAGCGGGCCGGCGACGTCAAAGACGCGGGCCACGTCTGCACCGACGAGCGCGTAGGCCGGCGCGGTGTCGCGCAGGAGGTCGAGCGCCTCGTGCAGCTGGCCGAGCAGCGGGTCGGCGCGTGTCTCGACGGCGATGAGGATGGCGCCGGCGCCGGGCAGCTTGGTCCACGAGCGCGGCTTGCCTGGCTTCTCCACAAACTCGGGGTTGGCCGCGAGGTGCCCGAGGATGTACTTCTGGGCGTCGTCGCCGGTCATCGACGCGTTGAACAGGCCGACGTACTGTCGCAGCGCGGCAGCACGGTTAGCGGCAGCGAGTGCGCCCTCGACGTCACGGCGCGCACCTGGCCGTGCTTGTAGACGTAGATCTGTGGCACGCGCGGCACGAGCCGGTCGTGCTTGCAGAACGCGTCGGCGCCGGTGCAGTCAAACTTGCCGATGAGCACGCGGTCGCGCGGCAGCAGCGCGTAGGCCTCGGCCAGGACGCCCTCAAACTGCGCGCACGGCTCGCAGTCTGCGACACGGGTGAGACGCGCGTGCGACACGCCTGCGACGCGCGGTTTTGGCGCACCGTCGTCGACGTACAGCACCGCGGCAAAGTCGTACGGGTCGAGCGACGTCTGCAGCACAGCCTGCGCGAGCGCCTCGAGGTGCATCGGCTCCTTCTGCTGCTGCTGCTGCTGCCGTTCATCGTCCTCGTCGTCGTCGTTGTCCTCGTCGTCGTCGTGCTGCTGCTTGCCGGGCTTGGCCTGAGCGCGTCGTGTCAGTAGTGCTGATCGCGCACCTTCGCTGCAATCGCGCACCTCGTCGAGCCCGACCTGCTGCTTGAAGCCCTCGCCGACGTGCACGGGCGATCGCACGCCGGCCTTCTTGGCCGCGGCGGCGGCGGCGTGGGCGGGCGCGGGCGCGAGCAGCGCGAGGGCGACGAGCGCGACAACGAGCGCGACGACAGCGACGCGCCTCATCGCCGGCATTTGTTCAATCACAAGCTCAATAATGGGTACAGCGCGATGTAGTCGGCAGGGCAACAGCGGTACGTCATCCGTTCGGCGGCAGGTCAGCTGCTGTGCTTCTGGAGCTGCGCGTGGTAGCATTGGTCGCAGACGCGCACGGGCTTCGGGTAGGCCGGCAGGCTCGTGCGGTTGTTGGAGCACGTCGCGCAGAAGATGTCGCCGCAGCTGCGACAGTGGTGCTGCGCGCACGTGGACGGCGTCAGGCCGCGCATACGCGTGTGCCGATCGATTGCGCACCTTGCGCCGGTTGACCGAGAACTTGTCGTTGCACTGCTTGCAGTGCGACACCTTGCGATCGTCGACCCACTCGCGGTGCTCGGTCTTCTGGCTCTCCGTCAGGTCGGCGACCTTGATCTGCGACGACTGGAACTTTTGCCCGAGCTCCCAGAAAGCCTTGTCGCGCTCCTGGAGGTCCTCCTGCAGCGCTTCCTGGCGTGTGGCGTGCGCGTGAGCGGGTTGGTCGTCGGGACCCGATGTGTGTGTGCGCGCGCGCACGATCTGCTGCTGCAGGCTGGCCACGGTCTTGGCGAGCTCGGCGCCCTTGGCCTGCTCGGCGTCGTACTCCGCGCTGCGGTCAACGTGAGCGCGCGCACCGCGCACGGCGCGCTCGCGCACCGCCGCTGGTCGAGTAGGGCGTTGGCCTGGTCCAGCCGGTCGACGGCGCCGAGCAGCTGACGGTCCTCTGCGCGGTTGCGTGTCGGCTACGCGCATGCCGCTTGCACGCACGCGGAGAGACGCACTCTCGTTCTTCTCGCCCATCACGGCGATGGTCGTGCGACGCGCCTCGTCGAGCGTCTTCTGCAGGTCGGCGTTGCGCTCCTGCGCGAGGTCCAGCTCGGCCTTGAGCGCCTTGGCCTCCTTCTTGGCCTTGACGGCCAGCGCAAGCTTGATCTTGGTCTCCTTGAGCTCCTCGCGCACCTCGCCGAGCGCCTGCATGCCGCGTGTGAGGTCGCAGTCGGAACTCAGACAGCAGACAGTGTTGCGGCGCACCTCCTTGAGCCCGGCGACCTCGTCCAGCGCCGCGTCGCGCTCGCGCGCAGACTGCGCGACGTGCTCTTGCTGCGCTGCGATCGATGCTGACAGCGCTGCGCGCTCGTCGTCCAGACGCTTGACCTCCTGCGGTCGCGCCGCGGTCAGACAGAGCAGAGCGAACGGAGGCACGCGCACGCACCGCCTCCAGTGCGGCGATCTGCTGCGCGGCCTGGTCGCGGTCGGCCGCCCGCCGCTGCCGCTCCTGCGCGAGCTCCTGCTCGACGGCCAGGCGCAGCTTGCTCTCGTTCGCGAGCGTGTGGCGGATGCCCTCATTGAGCTGAGCTGCGTCGCCCTGCGCCGCCCGCAGCGCCTGCCGCTCGCCGTCGAGCGCGAGGTTGAGCAGGTCGACGTCGCGGCGGTAGTTGGCGCGCGTCTGCTGTAGCTCGGTCTGCACAGCCTGCGAGGGTGCCGTAGTGTCAGCGACAGAAACACAAGCAGCGGCCAGCCGCACCAGCAGGGCACGCTCGAGCGCAGCGACGCGTTCCACCCGTGCGGCGAGCTGCTCCTCGAGTGTGCGCTGCGCCGCCAGGGCCTGCTCCAGCCGCTCCTGTGTCTCCTGCAGCTTGGCCTCGGCCTTGCGTTTGAGCTCCTCCGTGTAGTTTTTCTGCTCGGTAGCGAGCGCGAGGCGGCGCTGAAGCTGCTCGCTGGCCGCCTGCTGCTGCTGCTGCTCGTCGCCCGCTGCCGCAGCCGACACGCTGTCCAGCGACGCGCGGGGCGACGCACGGTCCTGCTGCGCGGGCTGCGCGCCGACGGCGGGGTTGCCGCTGCCGAGGTTGCCGTTGCGGAGGTACCTGCCCCAGTCGATCGTGTCGCTCATGCGCTCGAGCTCGTCGCCCCTGAGATACAGGTTGAACTCGATCGTGGCCAGCCCGACGAGCAGGCCGCTGACGGGCACGACGTCGTCCGAGCGCAGCAGCGCGTACGGCTCGTAGTAGGCGCTGCGGCGGCACCGCATCAGCCACGGAAAGGGTGCCGCCGGCCGGCGCACTTGACGAGGTCGCGGTTGTCGAGCAGCAGCGTCCAGTAGTCGCTCAGGCGCTGCTCCATCAGCGCACTCCTGCGAAGACGTGAGCGAGACAAGCGCGATGTCGGTGCAGTGCCGCACCGGATAAAGGCGCGCCCGCGCCCGGCCGCCGTGCGGATGCCGCTGAGCGAGCGGACGGTCGTGATGATGTTGGAGCCGACGGGGTGGCGCTCGAGGCCCTCGGCCACAAACTCCCAGTAGTTGCGGTCGCGCGCAAACATCGAGCGCTTTGCTGCGATCGCACGAGCAGATGAGCGGCCGTGCGACGCCGCCGCCGCACACACGCACCGCGCAGGCCCTGGCGGAAGACGTTCTCGAGGATGAGGCAAAAGTCGTTGAGCTCGCGGCTGTCGTCCGTGACGGGCTCGCCCAGGTCGACGCAGGCCTCGAGCAGGTTTTTGATCGCGAGCTGGAAGACGAGCAGCAGGTTGCGCCGCTCCGACGCGCCCTGTGCCATCTCCTGCTCGCTGATCGCGCGATCACCCGCGCCCGCGCCCGCGCCCGCGCCCGTCAGGCCGAGCAGCCCGCTGAAGCTCGCGCCGAGCTCGGCGATGTTGACGGCTGCGCATCGGGCCGATCAGCGTGCGATCGCGACGTCTGGCATACTGCGGCGCACCGGGGCCGGCGATCGGCTGCGCGAACGCGTACACGTCGCGCGCCTGCTGCTGCTGCTGCTGCTGCTGCGAGCGGGCGAGCGCGGGCCGTGTGAGACAGCCGACAAGAGAAGGCGGATGCGGCACGCCACCATGCTGCAAGACGCGTGGCCAGCTACGCAAAACTGACGAAATGATGCGACGAAAGTGGAGCCCACTGCTCAACCCGCTGCTCGTGCTGCTGGGGGTGGCGCTGCTGCTGGCGGCGGCGGGGTCGTACCGCGGCCAACACAAGGACGAGCCGATCGAGGAGGCGGCCGTCGGCTGCAGGAGCGACAGCGGCCGGGGCCTCGACATTTGCGTGGGCGGTGCGCGTTGTGGCACGTGCCGCCGTGGCGCGACTGACCGGGCGCGATCGCCCCTCAGTGGAGGACGACGAGCGGTACGAGTTTTGCGAGCGGCCCGACGGCGGCGTCGTGACCAACTCGTCGTGCTTCTTGCGGCGCATCCCGCGCGTGTGCCTCTCGCACGTGCGCGACAAAACAGCCAACACCACCCTGATCATCGAGCGTGACATGCGCTGCCTGCGCATGATGGCCTTCGCCGTGCACCACGCTGCGGACGGCGGCTTTGACGACGATCAGGACGGCAACGACGTGCACACGCATCCGCCCACGCTCAGCTTCCACACGTTCTGGTTCGGGACGCACCTCGGCCGGCGCCAGCTGATGATGTTTGCGTCGCTGCTCGTGGCGCACCGCGACGCCGCGCGCGATCGGCGGCTCAACGTGACGCTGTGGACCGTCGGCGACGCCGGCGCGCTCGTCGACAGGACGCTCAAGCTGGGCGAGCGTGACCCCGAGCTCGGCCGGCTCGCGCGGCTGCTGCTGACGGGCGACGTGCCGCACGTGCACGTGCGCGCGTTCCGTGCGAACGAGCTCATGCCGCCCGAGCACGCCAAGCTGGCCGTCGTCGCCGACAAGCTCGTCGACGAGGCGTGGCTCGCGCGCCGGCCCGTGCCCCTCGTGCCTGGCGAGGACGTGGCCGGCCCGCCCGTGTCGTACTCGGACTTTGTGCGCGTGGTTGTGCTGCACAAGGTGTGCCTGCTCCCATCTTGCATGCGCATGCAGGGCTGATGTGCGCTGACAGCTGGGCGGCATCTACCTCGACATTGACGCGCTCATCCTGCGCGACTTTGGCGAGCTCGAGTTCCTCACGCCGTACATGTACCGCTGGAGCATGACGCCGGACATGAACACGGCTGTGCTCTCGCTCGCGGCCAACAGCTCGATCTCGACGCTGCTGCTCGACTGCGGCCTGCGCAGCAAGCTCAACCCGGCGTACAAGGCCCTGAACCAGAACGGGCCGTTCGCGGCCTTTCACCCGTGGTCGCTGTCGAGGTGCCTGCTCGAGTGCTGGCGCAAGGCACCGAGCGAGACGACCTGCGCGAACGTGCTCTCGGCGGTGCTGATGGACCCGCTGTGGGCGAACAAAGACGGCGTGCAGCTGGACCTGGCCCGGGGGCGCAACGCGTCGTGCCCGCGCTTCCGCTTGCCGCTGACGTTCCCAGACGCGTACCTGCAGGACGTGCGGTACGGCGACTACGGCGCGCGCAAGGCCGCCGACCCGAACACGCCGGTGCGGATCGAGTGCTGGCTGCCCTTTGCGTTTGCGGTGCACACGCACGGCGGCACGCTCGGGCGCGACAACGTGCACCCGCACTCGTTCGCGGCCGCGCTCGAGACGGCGTTCCTGCGGCACTTTGAGCCCGCCGGCTGAGTGCGTGTGCGGCGGCGGCTTTGTGTGCGCAGTTGTTCTGCGACGGAAGCGCTCACGATGACTGTCGTGCGTGTGATGAGCGTGCGGACGGGGGGTGGAGGGCATCGCGCTCACGACGCGCACACGCGCAGCTTGGCACGCAGCTCGTGCTCGCGTTTGCGGTGGTCTTCGTGGTGTGGCGCGTGCGCAACGTGGTGCAGGCCGCGCACTGGCTGCTGCAGGGGTGCGCCTTGAAGCACCAGCGCGACGACGACGCGACAAACATCGCCGCCGCCGCCGCAGCCTGCGCTTCTTCCAGATGCCGAGCGAGGCCGTCGTGGCGCAGCACTTTAGCGGCCTCGGCGGCAGCGCGGCGGCCCCGACGACGACGACGACGACGACGACGACGACGACGACGAGCACGACGAGCACGACGCGCAACCGCGTCAAGGGCACACAGCCATCGGCCTCGGCCTCGGCCTCGGCCTCGTCGTCGTCGTCGTCGTCGTCGTCGCAGGCGCCGTACATCGCCAAGGCCGACGTGACCAAGCTGCCGCTCGGCACTGTGCAGATCGCCCCGGCTGCGCTCAACGTCGCCGGCACTCTCGAGACCCTCCACAGCTTCTTCGCGCTCGAGTCGCTGCTGCTGATCGCGGCGATGGTCGTCGGCGTGCTTGCGTGCTCCCAGGGCTTCTTCGCACTCGCGTCGCCCGCCGCTGTCGCCGCCGAGAGCAACTGGGGCGGCATCTGGCTCGCGATCGGCGCGTCGTACGCGTGGTGCGGCGGCGGCACTGGCACTGCCTGCGCTGGCTCACGCGCGCAACCGCACAGCTCTGTCTTGCTGCAGATCCTCGCGTCGTACCCGCTGCGCAGCAACGAGTTCCAGTACAGCGTCGTCGCGTTCGTGCCGCTCGTCGGCCTCGCCCTGCTCACCATCGGCCTCGCCGACACGCGCCATGTGCTCGACTTTGGCATACCGGCCTGTGCGTTGACGTGCTCGAACATGGGCGGACGCACGTGCTCACGCGCCGCGCCGGCCCAGCGTTCCGCGCGGCGCGCTCGGCCATGGAGGCCTTCCTGCGCGACAACCAGCTGGACGGCTTTGAGGCGCTGCGGTGTGCGCGCATGCGTCTCTGCGCGGGCGCTGACGGGCGCGCGCAGCTTCCGCCTGTCCGAGACGGGCTTCTCGGTCACGTGGGCCGTGCTTGCGAGCTTTGTCGGCGTGCTGCTCGCGTACCCGTCCGTGCGCTTCGGCTCGCTCTACATTGACGCCGTGGCCGAGCACCGCGCCAGCCCCGGCCGCCTGTGCGTGCGCACGCCCACTCTTTCGCGGCTGAGCGAGCGCACCTGCACAGCGCGCTGCTGCACACCGCGCTCGTCCTGCCGCTGTTCGCCGCCGTGCTCTGGGTCGAGCCGTTTGTGCGCGACGTGCTCGTGGCCGGCACCGCCGTCAAGTCCAACCAGGCGTGCGTGTGCACGCTCCTTCGCCGCACAGCTGACCCGCCGCATCGAAGGTTGCTATCCGAGCGCGGGCTTATGTACCTGCGCGTGGGCGTGACGGCGTTGGCCGCACTGGCCCGGCTCGCCTCGGTGCGCACGCTTGTGCAGACACATCTCAACAGCGTGCCGCGGACGCTGCGGCACCTGGCGAGCGAGGACGGGCGCGTGCTCCTGTCTGAGTTCCGGCTCAAGGTGCACCGCGCACGCGTCGCTCACCCACGCTGACGCGCCCCGCACACTGCAGGTCTGGCCGGTCATCTTCTACGTGTGCGTCGTCGCGTCGCAGCTCGTCGCGCCGGCGCTGCTGCTGCTCTTCCTCGCACTGAGCACGGCGACGTGGGGCGGCATGAGCTTCTACGACAACCGCGGTGCGTATGCGCTTGTCTGCGTGCGCACGACTGAGCCGCTCGCACTCGCAGGCCGCATGGTGCTCTCGGCCCAGCTGTGCCTGCCCGTGCTCTCGTTCCTCACGTGGTGGACGGCCGCGGTGCAGGCCGCGGTGTCGATCGGCACCGTGGCGCTGCAGCGCGTGACCGACCAGCTGCGCTGAGGTGGCGCAACGGGGCAGGAGCCGGAGGCGGCTCTGTGAAGAAGTCAAAAAGACGACGCACCTGTGTGCACGCCAGTTGCCTTTCTGCCCGCATTGAACTACAGCGATGGCTGGTGCGGTTGGCAAGGCGGACGAGGCGCCGGACGAGGCGCCGGACGAGGCGCCGGGTGCGCTCTCTCTCTCTCTCTCTCTCTCTCGCTCTCTCTCTCTCTCTCTCTCTCTCTCTCTCTCTCTC
>CALSCO010001199.1:0-13635 GCA_943704415.1 Parvularia atlantis | reverse complement strand
GCGGTCGACGGTCAGTCGCGTCGCAGTCGGCCCTGGGCGAGCTTGGCGACGCTGCGGGCCAGTAGCGCGCGCTTTAGCATATGATGTTGTGCGAAACGTAGGCGCACCTTGTGGCGTCGAGAGTGCGGGTGGAAGTGGTCTGGTGTCGCGCGTGCAGGTCGTTGCGCATCATTGGCAGATGAGCGCGTCTCGGCAGGCGTGACTCACGCTGGCGCGGACGAAGGCATGCTCAGTGCTACGAGCAAGCGCAGCGCAGCAGGGTCACGCACCTTTGCCGTCAAAGCGCCATTTTCGTTGAGGCGGCGGTGCGGCTCAAGCAGCGGCGGTCAGCATCTTTGGGGATGCGCGGGCCGCTGACGGATCAGTGCCAGCCCCGCGACCGCAGAGACGCCAGCGCAGTCGCGAGCCTGAGACGCGGCGTCCCGTCACCGTCCTGTGCGCCAACGCGTCCGTACGGCCGAGAGAAGGAGGCGTGCGAACGCGACAATGAATGAGGGCCAGGCAGTGCGCGCACGCAGTCATTTCGTTCTGGCGCGCACAAACAGCGTCCCACGCAGCGATGCCGCCCACACCTCCACGCCGCGCCCCCGTGCCGCGCTCGGCGCGCAGCCACACGCAGCACAGAAGCACGAGAGCATGCGCACACGGGAAAGTCGCCTCCGTGCGCGCAACACTGGTTTGAAACACTGGTTGGCAACTGTGCGCGCACGCGTGCGCGCATAATCAAAACACTGGTTTCGTTGCAGGGCAGGCTGTCAGGCTGAGTTTGCGCTCGACGCGGCAGCGGGACCCGCCGCCAACGTGTGACGACCATGTGCGCCATTGGATGGGTTGCGAGCCAAACCAAACTTTTGAAATCCACGTGGTCGATCCCTCAGCGCGGCGACGCTCCACCAGTGTGACACTCGCGGCGACCAATCGCAGCGCGGCGCCAACTTGGCGGTCTCAGTTTCAGTTCTCTTTGGCGCCGCCTTCTTCTTTCGCCCGCGCCGCGCGTGCTCTGCGTCTTTCTCGGCGCCGCTCCCGCCGTGCGCCGCGTGCCACTTTCGCTCCCGCACACTGCCCGCACTGCTTGCGCCGCCCCGCCCGCGCCTCGCTCTGCAGCGCACACGGAGGAGCGCTCGCAACCTGACTTGGCGCCACCGACCTCTTTTCCACCCTCCGCGCCTGTCCGCGTCCGCTTCGCCTGCGCATGCTGACCCGCTGCGTGCAGCGACCCGCTTCCCTCCCCGACCACCCGCAGCGAGCCTCCAATGGCGCAGCAGCAGCAGCAGGCCATCTCCGAGTGCGTGCCGTATGGGCGATCGCTACAACAAACTTACTATCTGACATATACCCCACCGGAACAGGTCGATCCTCACCATGGTGGCACTTGGCGACTGCCGCAAGGGCGCCTACACGCCCGCGGCGCGCGCAGCCGTCGACGCCGCCGTGGCTGCGGCCCAGGCCGTGGTCGACGGCGACCTCGCGCCGGCCGTGCTGCAGGCGCAGCAGCTGCAGCAGCTGGTGGCCGGCGTGGTGCAGCTGCAGGCGGCGCAGCAGCAGATGCAGGCGGCGCAGCAGCAGCACCAGCAGCAGATGCAGGCGATCCTGGATCGCTTGGACAACGTGCGTATCCCTCATAACTCAAACGCTCGCGCTTCTAACTCTCCATGACGCGCAGAACGACGCCCGGGCGCACAACCGGCACGTGGCGTCGCGTCAACCGCCGCGCGCCGGCGACCCGACCCGGTGGGTGCTGCCCGCGCCGGCGATGGCGCCGTTCACGGCGGCGCAGCTCGGCGCGGTGGCGGGCCAGCAGCTGAACGAGCTGCTGGCCCACTACGGCCTGCCGGCCAACGGCGCCGCCGACGCCAAGCGCGAGCGCCTCCACCGCCACCTGGGCTTTTTCTAGCCTGGGTGGCGGTGAGGGTGGCCCGGTGACCGGCCTGCACATCCCTTGTCTTGTGTGTTGTCTGTGTCCAGACCGCCGGAGGGCGAAATAATGGTTCATAATGGTTGGAAAGACACAAGGCGCGCACTTTTTTACACACCTGTAAAGCCGAATTGCAAACATTTTGTGCAAAAGCAAACAAAGCGGAGTCGCTCACTGGAGCAGAGTGCGCAGACGGAAAAGAGAAAATGGAGAGAAGCGGGTCAGTTACTTTGCTTCATAAAGCGCGAAAAGGTCTCTACGGTCTCACTGGGCGCTGTCACGGTCGCCGCTGCTGCTGACCGGCACGGCGTTGACGGGCACGGCCTCGACGTGCACGGGCACGGCATCGGCGTCGTCGTCGGCGCGGGCGTCCGGGCCGGCGTAGCAGTGCGCGGGCACGGCGTCGAGCGAGAGCGCGTCCGGGTGCTCGCGCAGGAGGCGGCAGACGGACGAGACAAAGGTCCGGCGCATGCTCAGGCCCTCGACGACGATGCACGCGGGCCGCTTGACGCTGGCCTCAGTGCTGCCACTGTGGTTGTCGCCGTCGATCGCCTGCGGCGCGGCGGCGCAGCACGCCTGCACAGACGTCTCAAACTCGTCGCGGCGGACCCACTGCAGCTTCTCCTTCTCGTGCGGGTGCACGAGCCGGTGCAGGAACGACTGCGACGGCGGCCAGTGCACGGGCAGGGCGGGCGCGTACGGCACGGCGAGGATGTACTGGTAGAAGGACGAGTGCTTAGACGGGACGCTATAGGCGACCTTGGCCGGGGTGCACTCGGTCGCGTGGCGCACGCAGGCCTCGATGCTGGTGATCGGAGGCAGCATCCCCGCCGTCTCCTCGTGCAGTTCGCGGCAGGCCGTGTAGACCGGGTCGATCTCGCCCTGCACGCACGTGGCGGCGTCAGCAACGGCGCACGTGCACACACGGCGGGCCCGCGCACCGTGTCGCGCTGGCCGCCGAAATCGGCCCACCTGGCCGTGTGGAAGTCGAGGCCGACGAGGACGTGGTCGACGCCGTCGGCCGGGTCTCGCGCGAGCACGAGGAACGCGCTCGCAAAGTAGCCGGCCTTGCTGTCGCTGTCGCCGCGGATGAGCGCGAGCAGGGGCGCGGGCATGGCCCGGTCAAAGTTGAACGAGACGTAGAGCCAGCCGGCGACGAGCACGGTCACGAGCGAGACGACCGAGAGCGTGGCCCAGCGCACGGGCCCGTTCTCAGTCATCCGGCGCGTGAGCCGGCGCATCACGCTGATCCGCATCGGCGCCGGCTCGGGCTGCACCGCGATGCTGTCGCTCAGGCTGCGCTTGCCCAGCGGCTCGGCGGCGTGCGTGATCGGGCTCACGGGCACGCTCTGCACGCTCTGCATGCTGAAGGCGCGGTTTGCGTGCGCGCGCGCCTTGGGAGAGCGCGGCATCGGTTACTGATTCTCGAAACTCGACCGAACCATCAATGTTCGGCGCATCCAGCCGCACACCGCAGGCGGCCGACTGGGCCGGCGGCGTCGTTGCGGTGGCCGTGGGCACGGCGATCGCGCTGTGGGACGCGCAGGTGTGCGGCTCGCTGTGAAGGGGGCGCAGGTTGAACTGAACGCGAGCGGTGCGCGCAGCCCGGCCACGGCTTTGATCCGCGCACGATCCAGGGCCACACGGCGCGCGTCAACTGCGTGCGCCTCGTGCCGCCCGACGCGCCTGGCCGCGCCCCGCCCGTGCTCGTGTCCGGATCGGTCGACCAGCGGGTCGGCGTGTGGTGCTGGGACGACGGCGCGCAGGTTGGGTCGCATCGCGAGCGCGCGGGACGCACGGCTAAGGCGCGATTGCGAGACCTTTGTGCACGCGCAGTGGCTCGTCGGGCACACGGCCGCGGTCGAGACGCTCGCCGTGGCCGAGACGGCGGGACCCGGGTGGATCACGGTCATGTCGGCCAGCGCGGACGGCACCGTACGCGCGTGGGACGGCGAGGCGGGCGGTGCGGCCCGCGAGCGATCGGCCCCCGCGCGTTGCTGACAGCGTGCAAGCAGCCCTCGCGTGCACGCAGACGATCCCGCTCGGCACCAAGTACGCGCTCGCCCTCGCTCTGCACCCGCTGCTCGACACCGGGCGTGCACAGTCGCACGGCACAGACTGGCTGCTTGCGACGGGCGGCGTCGATGCGTGCGTGCATCTGCACGTGCGGCGTGGCGGGCCCGGTGTGCTGTTCACCGAGGTCGCCGTGCTGCGCGGGCACGACGACTGGGTGCGCGGGCTCGCGTTTGCGCAGTTGAACGGTGCGCGGCGCTTGGTTCATCGCGCGGCTCACGGTCCCGGTGTGCAGACGGCGAGATTGTCCTGGCGAGCGCGTCGCAGGACCGCTACATCCGCCTGTGGCAGGTGCGCCCGAGCGCCGCGTCGGCCATGGCGCGGGCGAGCGAGCCGGACGCGACGGTCGACGAGCTGCTGCGCTCGCTTGAGCAGTCGGGGTGCGGCGGCGTTGCAGTACGTCAGGCCACGTCAACGCTGACAGCAAGGCGCAGGCTGGCCATGAAGCCGCGCGCGCAGTACTTTGCCGTGCCCGACGAGCCCGACGCGGTCTTCTCGGTCGTGCTCGACGCGCTGCTCATCGGCCACGATGACTGGGTCTACAGCGTCGCGTTTGTGCCGCGCGCGCCCGGGCAGCGCTGCCACGCGCCGCGGCTGCTGTCGGCGTCGATGGACAAGACGCTCATGGTCTGGGCGCCGCACGACGAGTCGGGCGTGTGGTTCAACGAGGTGCGTCTTGTGCGTGCACAAGTGAGGGAAACTGACGGCCTGCGCGCGGCAGGTGCGTGTGGGCGACTTTGGCGGTCAAAACGTCTTTGGTTTCTACGGCGGGCTGTTTGGGCCCGACGGCGCGGCAATCCTCTCGCACGGGTTCAACGGCGCGCTGCACCTGTGGCGGCGGCAGGGCGATGCGAGGTGAGTGTGGGTGCAGCCGGACGTCTGCGTCTGGTGGTGACGCGCGCGCAGTGGCGCAGAGCAGTGGCAGCCGTGCTGCACGCCGAGCGGCCACTACGGGCCCGTGAACGACGTCGCGTGGGATCGCCTCGGCCGCTACCTCATGTCGGTCAGGTGCGCCGCCGCGCCGCACGTGGCTGTGCACCCCGCCGACACGCTCTCGCGGCAGCGACGACCAGACGGCGCGGCTCTTTGCGCCGGTGACCAGAGGGTCGTGGCACGAGATTGCGCGGCCGCAGGTGCACGGCTACGACTTGCAGTGCCTGACCATGTGCGGCGTGCACGAGTACCTCAGCGGCGGCGATGAGAAGGCGTGTAGCGTCCGTGGGCTCGGTGTCGCCTGACATTCGTGCAGGTGCTGCGGCTGTTTGACGCGCCGCAGAGCTTCATCGAGTCGTTTGCGGCGCTCACGGGCGCGGCCCTGACGCCAGACGACCGGGCGGTGGTGCGCGCAATGCCGGTCTTGCGTGGCCCGCGCCGCTCACACGCGCTCGGTGGCAGATGGCGCGCGCCGGTGCGGCCCAGAGCGCTGCGACGCCTGCGCTCGGCCTGTCGAACAAGGCGGTGCCGGCAGCCGCGGCGGTTGCGGCCGACGATGACGACGGCGGGTCGGGCGAGCTTGACTTGACGCACTCGCTCATCAGCGCGCCCGTGCCGTCGTCGCTATCGCTGTCGTCGCCGCCGGTCGAGGAGCAGCTGCTGCAGTCGACGCTGTGGGCCGAGACGGACAAGCTGTGCGTCTGCCGGGGCAGGCTGTAGCGCGCGAACCCGCAGGCTGACCGCGCTGCTCCACCAGATATGGCCATCCGTACGAGATCTACGCGGTAGCGTGCGACCGGCGTGGCAGCACGGCGGTCTCGGCGTGCAAGGCGACGCAGGCCAGCCACGCGCTCATCCGCGCCTGGACGCTTCAGCGTGACGCGGCGAGCGGCGCCACCACCGCCCGCGCGGACGGCACGCTGCCGCTGGCGCACACGCTGACCATTACGCAGGCACGCGCGTGCCGCTTGCGCGCGCACGCCGTGCGCGAACTCACATCGGCTGGCCGCACAGATGCGCTTCTCGCACGACGACCGCCTGCTGCTCAGCGTGTCCCGTGACCGTTCATTTGCGCTGTTCCGGCGCCACGGGGACACGGCCTTCCAGCTGGTGCGCAGCGAGACGCGCGTGCGGTCGGCACGGGCAGACTGGTGCGCACGCGCGGCGCAAGGTCCACCGCAACGACAAGGCGCACGCGCGCATCATCTGGGCGTGCGCGTTCACGCTTGATGACGCGTACTTCCTGACGTGCTCGCGCGACGGCGCCGTCAAGGTGCGCACGAGACCTGTGCGCTGATGGTCTCGTGCGCTGATACTCAACGCGCGTCGCAGGTGTGGGCGTGCGGCCCCGAGCCGAGCGAGGCGTCGTTGCGCGCGCCCGTGTGCACGCTGCAGCTGGACGGCAGCGTCACGGCGCTCGACGTGAGCGAGCAGCGGCTGTCTGACGGCGCGTACGTGGCCGTCGTGGGCCTGGAGAGCGGTGCGCTGTTGGTGCTTGAGGGCCGCGATGCGACGTGGCGCGTGCAGGACCGGCTTGTTGCGCCGTGCGTTGTGCGTGCTGGCTGCCCGCTGCGCTCACACTGCCGCGCAGGCTGTGCCACACGGCGGCCGTGCAGCGCGTCGCGTGGCGGCCCGGGTCGGCAGCGTGGGAGTTTGCATCTGCCGGCGCGGACCACCAAGTGCGTATCAATGTCGCGCGGAAGTAGCAAGCGAGCCCTGTGCATGCGCGACGAGGCCAGCCTGTGCATGCGCGACGAGGCCAGCCCTGTGCATGCGCAACGAGGCCACAACACATGCTCAGCCCCCGCGATGCAGACGCGCGCTCAGTGGCCGTGCTGATCGCCCGTGCGTTTCCTGCGTCCGCGTGCGCGCGCGCGCGCCATCAGAATTGCCAGCCAGCATCGCGTCACAATGCGCACCGTGGTGCCGCGCGGATGATCTCATCCACGCGCAGGATCATCTCGGCCGCCTCGGCCGCGGACGACACGACCTGGCGCTTGAGCTGGCGTGGCGGCGATGACGCGTCAGAGCCAAGAGCGTTCCACGCCGCACAAAATCGCACGCGCCTTGTACGACTCGACGATGCCGAGCTCGCGCATATCGCCGACCTTGCCCTCGTACATGTCTGCCCGCCGCGCCACCGCCGAGCCGTCAGCACACACTGACCACGCCCCCACACCCTGACGCACTCAGGCCCGCCGTGTGGTTGCCCTTGTTGTGCTCCGAGCGCAGCTGCGCCACCAGCTCCGAACTGTCGAAGCCGCCGTTGTCGGCGATGATCGTCGGCAGCTGGCGCAGCGCGCGCGCAAAGGCCTCCACGGCTAACGCCTTCTTGCCCGACGTCCCCGCGGCGAGCATGTCGACCGCGCAGGCCATGAGCATCTCGGCGCAGCCGCCGCCGAGGGTCGTCGACGTCTCAATCACGGTCTGCGACAGCACGGCGAGCGCGTCGTGCACCGAGCGCTCGGCCTCCTGCACGGGTGCTGCGGCGTGAGCGTACAGAGCAAGAGCGCAAAAAAAAAAAAAAACGCGACCTCGAGCAGCTGCATGGTGGCGCCGCGCAGGACGATCGTGCACGCCTCGCCGGCCTTGCAGCCCGAGAAGCGTGTGAGCTGGCGGCGCGGCAGGCACTGGTCAGCCACGCGCACGCACAGGCGCATGTACAACGAGCTCCCGCACACCTTGTCCTCGCCGATGATGATCTCCTCGATCAAGTCGCACTCGCCCACGTCCTCCTTCGACGGGTGGTCAAAAGTCGACGTGACCTTGCTGCACACGCGGTCGCCGACGTCGGGCCGGCGTGAGCACCAATCTTCAGCACGCGCATGCCGCGCGCACGCACCCCTTCAGCACCGACGCCAGGCGCTCGACGCCCTCAAAATCGGCGTGCTCGATCGTCATGATGCCGCGCTCGGCCATGAGCTGCTCGGGGTAGTTGTAGATCAGCTGGCGGTTGATGAAACAGTTGATGCCAAACTGGGCGATCTTGTCGACCTTGCCCTTCATCTTCTCACGCTCGGCGCGCTCGATCTCGGCCACACCGGCGGTGCTTTCGACCTTTGTTGCGTGCGCGCGCGCCTGGCGGCGTGAGCGAGTGCGATTCGGCGCATTCTGTCCGCACCTTGACACGCGCGCCAAAGACCTTGATCTTGTCCGTGTCCATCGGCGTGTTGGCCACGAGCACGCGCGCCTTCTCGAGGCGCTTGGGTGAGTTCATGCCGATGTGCTTGTCGAGGATGAAGCCTGGTGCGTGTTCAGCACGCGGCACCGCCGGGCCGAGCAGCGCGACGCACCAGAGTCGAGGTACGACTGGTCGAGCTGGCCGCCGGGCTTCTTGATGATCTGGATGAGGCCGAGATCGGGCTTGCCCTTGAGGCGCAGGACGGCGTCGACGCAGAGGCGTGCAAAGTGGTCCTTGTTCTGCGCGACGACCTGCGGCGATGCGGTCAGCGGCATGCGCGTGCGCGCGCGAGCGCGTGCGTGCCTTGGAGCTCAGCGTCGTTGCGGCAATCTTGAGCAGGTCCTTCTCAAAATCGGCCTGGTTCTGGAACGTCTTCTTGCTGGCGTCGAGCGCCTCAAGCGACTTGGCCGAGGCCAGGCGGTAGCCCTCAATGATCGTCTGCGGGTGCACCTTCTGGTTCACGAGCTTCTCGGCCTCGCGCAGCAGCTCCGACGCGAGCACGCAGACGGACGTCGTGCCGTCGCCGACCTCCTGGTCCTGCACCTTGGACAGCTCTAATGCGCGCACGATGAGACGTGCACACGACGCGACGGCGCGCGCGTGCGTGGCGCACCGACGAGGATCTTGGCCGCGGGGTTGTCGAGCTGGATCGCCTTGAGGATCGTTGCGCCGTCGTTGGTCACGACGATGTCCTTGCCGTGGCCCTGACCGGTCGACTGGAGGATCTTGTCCTGTGTTCGGCATGGCGTGAGCGCCGCGGCGACGGCGCGCCGGTGAGGAACGCGCACGCACCATGCCCTTGGGGCCGAGCGTGCTCTTGACGAGGTCGCCGATGGCGATCGCGCCGACGAAGCACGACTGGCGCGCGACGTGTGTGAGGCAGCAGCAGCACAGGCGGGGGAGGGGAGGGGAAAGGGCCGCGCCGCGCACCAGGCGCGCGTTCTCGGCGCGCTCCTCCGACGCCTCCTCGTTGAACAGCTGCACGGGTTGCATCGCCTGCGGAGGTGTGCGCGTGCGAGCGTGCAGAACGGGTGCGAGAGGAACAAGGGCACGGGCGCGTGAGCAGAACGTGGACGAAGCAGCACGCATGGCACACCATGGCTGTGTCCTTCACAATGTACATCACAGGCCAGATCGCTTAACAGAGGGCAGCCGCAGCTGTATGCCGTTGAGTTTGGGCTGGAGGAGAATCTGACACGACAGGCGCGAGCTGCGACGGGGCAGGGCGTTAAGTGCCGACACAGCGAGAGGCGCAGCGCACCCGTCCTGCACGCCGTCGAGCATGTCGAGCATGTCGTGCTCGACGTCGGACGCGGGCGGGTGGTTGTCGGCCCAGTCGCCCTCGAGCACGACGTGGCAGGTGGCGCATTCCATGTTCCCTCCACACGCACCTGGCCCCGCCACACCGTGCGCATCAGTACACGCGTCAGGCTGGCCGAACGCGCGCACCCTCGATCGCGATGTTGTTGCGCTTGAGCACGGTCATCAGGCGCTCGTTCGCAAGCCCGCGCAGCTTGTGCATGCCGTTCTTGTCGGTCACAAAGACCGTGACCCTGCCACGACGCATCAGATATCAGCGCTGCACACGTGGTCGACTGCAACGCACTCGCTCGCGGTCGTCGGTGGCCGCGCGGCGTGCACTGTCGGCGGGTCGTTGCGCATGCGCGCGGCCAGATCGCGTTGCGCGTCGGCCGTCATGCCCACACTGTCGCACGTGTCAGCCCACACACGCACACTACGAGCACGGGCAGTGCACACCGCCCGCGCCACAGCTCCGGGACTGGCAGGCCTTGTGCGATTGACGCGAAAAAGTGCTCCGCGTTTTGCATATTGACGCCGCCGTACCAGTCGCCCTCGCCGTAGTCGCTGTGCGCCCGCGGCCTGATCAGTCCCGTGCGCGCGAGCACAAGCACATGGGGGGCGCGACGGCACGCACACGACGTTGCCGGCGTACTTGTGCCCGCCGATGTGGCTCGTCGTGTGCACCTTGATCGGCGCTGCGTCGGTCGCGGTGTGGCGGTGCGCAAACGTCTTGAGCACTGCCACGAAGCTCAGCACGCAACGGCAAGTGCGCGCTGCGATGCCTGCCGCAGCACGCACGCGGGAACATGGTCTCGCCGGCCCGCCCGCAGCGCGAGTCGCGGTTCGCGTGCGTACACACAAACAGGTGCCGCACCGTGTTGGACAGCGCCTGCGCGGCCGTGCCGTCAGGTCGTCTGCCGAAAGGACGGGATTGGGTGCCGCACGCACGTGTACGGTCATGTGCGACGCCGCGTCGCGCGCGTTCGTCAGCTTGCCGAGCAGCTCGAGCTGGTCGCTCTGCCAGCGCTTGGGCTGGCGGTACGCGAGGTACGCCTGGGAGGCTGTTTGCCCAGCGCGGACGAGGTGCGGCGTGTGCCCCGCACGCACCGGCGCGGCGGCGTTGTCGATCGCGCCGCGGTAGTGCTCCTGCAGCACGGTGGAAACCCGCGCGACATCGCCGGCGGCGATGCGCACGGCCAGCCGCGCGGGGAAGATGACGAGCGTGGCCGTGCGCTCGGGCGCGTCCGCAGCGGGCGGCGCGATGTCGAACTCTGCGGAGTGCGCGCGTGAGCTCGACGAAGCGGCACAAAGCGCGCGCGCGCGTGCCGCCGTTGGTCGCGGTCAGCTTGATGGGGGTCGCATCGGCTGGTGGCATGAGTGCCGTGAACAGCGCCCGGGCCATGTCGTCCTCGTCTGCGGCGGGCGTGCACACGCGTCAGCGCTGCGTCGCTCGAAACAGAGAGACGCACCGCGCACGTCCTTGGCCCAGTTGGTGCGGCCGGGCGTGACGAAAAAGACGTGCGCGGCGTGCGCATCGACCGTGCCGGGCTCGGGCGGGTCGCACACAGCGCACTCGGCGGCGGCAGGCCGTGCGCCGCTGGCGATGTGCCGCGTGAGGGCCGCGACGCGCGCAGATCGCATCTGACTTTGATCAAGTTGGATGTGGCGCGCCGGTGCGGCTCGCCCTGCTTGCCCTGCTGCTGCTCACGCACCCGCGCCGGCCCGCACCAGTCGTCGTCGACGCCTCCGCGGCCGTGCCGCGTGTGACTGTCATGACTGCGCGCGAGTTCCTGCTCGAGCACTCGCTCTGTGCGCAGTCGCGCGCACGCGATCGGCACGCGCTCGGGCGGCTCACTGCGCACGCGCCCAGGCGCCTACACGACCGCGCGCACCGTGGACCGGCGCGCCGTGTTCGAGTACGACGCACACATGGCGCGCCTGGCCGACTCGCTCGTGCGGATGCGGCCACCCGAGGTGCTGCGCGCGTCGGCCCTGGGCGACCTCACGCAGCCCGAGACGATCGACCGGCTCATGACGCCGATGGTCACGGCCGCGCTGCGCTCGTACCTCGACACGAACGCGGCGGCCGAGGCGCACGGCCGCGAGATCAAGGTGACGATGGTTGCGGCCGAGGCGGCGGCGGCCGTGCACGTGAGCGATCTGGCCGAGCACGCGAGCGGTGCGTGCCTGATCGAGGTGCACGGGGCGCCGCGCCACAACGCCGCGGCCAAGGACGCGCAGTGGGTGCGGTGCGTGTGCCTGCTGGCCTCTTGACCGCTCGTGCGAGCAGCGTGGCTCATGATGCGCCCGTGCGCGCGTGCAGCGATCGCCAGTCGCTCGAACAGCTCAAGTCAAGCGAGGCCAACGACATGGTCCTGCAGGACGACCGGGGCCGGTTGTACGAGGGCCTGCAGAGCAACTTTTACGTCGTGCTGGGCGACCGCGTCGTGACGGCACCCGAGGGCGCGGTCCTGCGCGGCACGGTCCAGAACGTCGTCCTGCGAGAGGCCGCGGCGCACGCCATCCCCGTCGACTTGGACTTTCCGCGCGTGCAAGACGCGGCGCTGTGGCGCGGCGCGTTCCTGACGAGTGCGTTTCCGGCGCTGCCGCAAGCGCGCGTGGGCTGCTGACGTTGTGCCGCGCGCAGGCACATCGCGTCTGGTGCTGCCGATCGCGACCGTGCGCTTCATCGACAGCGGGTGCGATTACGGCTTTGCGCACGACAAGAGAACGTGCGACTGACGCCGCCGCGGGTGACCGACAGCACAACGGTGCACGTGCCGCAAAGCCCTGTCGTCGACCGCCTGCGCGACCTCGTGCGCGAGCAGGTGCACAAGAGCTGTAGACGCCTTCTTTGAGCGCTGGCCTGTACAGGGTGTTTTGATGGGGCACAACATAGAGGGTGGCGGGGCCGTGCGCGCACACACGCACAGCAGACACGAATGCGAGGGGCAGCTGGAGATTTCCTTTTTTCCTCTAGCGCGCCTTGTGTCCTTCTCGCCCCCGTGACCGCTCATCGCCCGACGACGTACTCGGGCGCGTTCTCGACCGACAGGATGAACGCGTGCTCCTGCACACATCCGTAGCCATTCAGCGACACACGCGCTGACGTCGCACGCGCGCGTGCGCACTTTTGGGAACACGATCATGTCGCCGTCCATCAGCTCAAACATTTCGAACCGCACAAGCACAAACTGCGACTTGCCGCGGTTGACCTTGGTCGGGTTCTGCCCGTACTGTCGGCAAGGGCGCACGGGTGAGCAGGGCGCACGGGTGAGCAGGGCGTGTGCGAGACGGGTGCCACGCACGCGAGTGATGAAGATCTTGCCGTGCTTGTCGTCCACAAGGATCTCGGCCTGCTGCCGGCTGCGAGTGCGGCGCGGGCACAAACGGCGGCTTAACTGCGTCAACCGAGCTGGCGGCAGCCGCACCTGCAGTGGATGTCGGCGATCCACAGGTGGCACGACTTGTGGTCGCGCCCGCAGAAGAACGAGCCCGAGGGCGGGAGGTAGATGACGCGCGGAGTCTGCGCGTGCTCGGTCGCGTGAGCATCGGTGTGCGCGCGCACTGGCGCCGAACCGGGGCGCACCTCGGCGCCGTCCGTGTCGACGCCGTTGGGGTCGGCCACGTCGAGCTCGACGGGGCTGACGAGCTTGGCGCGCTGGCGCACGACCGGCCCGCTGCGCAGGGGCGGCGTCGCTGGCCCGGCGCCGGGCGGTGCGGCCGCGGACGATGCAGAGGACGCGGGCGAGGCCAGCGGGAAGTCGGGCAGGAAGTGCAGCGGCGCGCGCGGCAGTCCCGGCGGCGTGGGTGCTGCTGCAGGCAGTGGTAGCCGTGCTGTCCCGCCCCCGTGCACCGCTGTCCCTGCTGCCGGTGCGGCTGCTGCCGCTGCTGGTGTTCCTGCCATTGTCGGCGACGCGAACGCTGACCCGGGCCGCAGCCGCGGCACCGGCGGCTCGGGCGAGTACTCGAACGGCGCCGCGGCTGCCGCAGCGACGGCCGCCGCCGCCGCGGGCGAGAGCGAGAGCGGCGCGGGTGCGGTCGCGAACGAAGCCGTGGTTGCGGACGGTGCGCCTCGAGGGGGGGCCGGGGCGATGACGAGAGGGGTGTGCGCCGGCGCGGGCTGGCGGACGGGCCGGCGACGCGCGGCGACAGAGGTGGGCTGCGCGGGGCGCGTGAGCGAGAGGCCTGCAGGCACGGGAAGGCGGCAGGATGAAGAGGGGGGGGGGGG
>CALSCO010001194.1:0-25842 GCA_943704415.1 Parvularia atlantis | reverse complement strand
CCCCCCGGCTGCGTGCGGCGGCCGCTTACACGCCCGCGCAGGTCGGGCTGTACTCGATGTCGATCCGCCTCGAGGGCGTGCCGATCGAGGGCTCGCCGTTCCCGCTCACCGTGCTCGGCGTCGACACGACCAACAACATGCTGCTCGCGATCCTCCTGCCTAGCCTGCTCGTGCTTATCCTCGCCGTCATCGGCATCATCTGGTACCGCCGCGTGCGCCGCCGGAGCGAGTACGAGCTGATCGAGGAGACGTCCGGGCGCATCGCAACGGGGCCCATACAGCACGGTCCTCAGTGAGTTACCATTGGTTGGACAATCGTTCCGACCGCACCTATGTTCACACCCTCGCGCCAACCGACGCTCACGCCGGGCCGTCGTCTGGCCGCGGCGGCCGCGGGCGCGAGCGCGCCGACAACGTGCGTGCCGCAGTGTGCCACGTGCGTCTGCGCGCTTGCTCACTCGAAACGCGCCAGGCCCACGACGGGCCGCGCCGTGCGCACGCCGGTTGCGGCCGTGCCGATCCCCGCCGCCGCCTCGGGCGAGATCGAGCGCAGCGCGCGGCACGAGCTCGTCGAGGTCGCGCCGTGGCCGGCCGCGCTCGTCAGTCGCTTCGGCACGCCGCTCAAGTTTGCCGGTGCGGACGCCTCGCAGCCGCCACGCCCCACGCGAAGGCTGACGCACAGCGCAGCCTGCGCCGTCGAGCCCGAGAGCGGCTCTGTCGCGCTCGTGCACGGCGAGAGCGGGCGCTGCGTCCTGTGGCTCACCCGCCAGACGAGCGCGGGCGGAGGTGCGGGTGTGCGCGAGCTGCCGCTGCCGACGTCGGCCTTTGGCGGTGCGCGCTGCCGCGGACGCGCCCGCCGCTGACCTGCGTACGACCACAAGGCACCCATCTCGTCTGCTTTACAAACGTACGCGGCGGCGTCGACGGCGTCGGCCTGCTCGCGACATCGGCCGACGGGCACCTGCGCTACTGGAGCAACGTCGCCGTGGCCGGTGCGCAGCCGGTGCATGCGCGCGTGCCCGGGCGATCGCTCACGGCCCGCTCAGGCCCGAACGAGTACATCGAGATGAGCGCGCAGCTGGACCTGCGGCCCGAGAACCGCGCCGTGGCGCTCGTCGACTGTGAGGCACGTGCTCGCTGCTGCGACTTGGCGTCGCTTGACGCGAGGCCGGGCGCGCAGCCCGCCGGCTACGTCCTCGTCACGCGCACCATGGCTGTCTACCGCATCTCGCTCACGAACGCCATCGGCGAGGTCGCTCTGTCGTACGCAGCCCTCGCGCGGCCGATCTCGTCGGTCTTCTCGCGCTTCGGCTCGATCCTTTTTGGCGCGATCGGCGGCGCGGCAAGCGGCGGCAACGTGCGCAGCCGACAGTGTCAGCGTGGTCGCGTGGGCTGACTCGTTGTTGCGTGGCCTCGTCAGATCGACAGCGCAGCCAGCAGTGGCGAGTGCGTCGGAGTTGCGGCGGGCACGACCTTCTCGGACAACACGGCGACGCGGTGCGTGCGCGCCGTGCGCATCTCGCGAGCACCGGCTCAGCGGCGCTGGGCAGCGACGTGTACGTGCTCGGCACGAGGATGCTGCAGCACTGGCAAGTGTCGGGCGCGCACTCGGAGCGGGTGACGGCCGTGGCGTGCATTGCAAGCGGCTCTGTCTCACGCGCGCGCGTGCGCATACGCAGCTGCTGCTGGAGGAGAACGCGCACCGCCTGGTCGAGGACGCCCTCGCGGCGCGCTTCGCCCTGCAACGGCTGCAGCTGGTGGGCGAGGGTGGTATCAGCCGCGGTGCCGCCGGCAGCGTCGTGGACCCGTCTGCGCTCGTGCGGCTGCTCGATGTGGACGTGCTGAAGCCGTCAGACGGGTGCGCACGGGTCTGCTGCCGTTCGCATCATCTCACTTTGTCTTACACACGCCAGCCGCAAGTACGTCGTCGTCCTCGCTGCCTTCGCCACGCTGCGCGTCGACGCGCCCGGCAGCCAGCTGCTGCGCTTCTGCGCCGCGACGCTTGACACGACCGCGAGCCCGCTGCAGCTCGTGCGCGTCGCCGAGCTCGACCACAGCGAGAGTTACCAGGTGCGTCGCCCCGTGCGTGCGGATACGGCATTTAACACCGTGGTATCGATGCAGCCACTCGTGCCCGGCTCGGATCGCTTGCTGGCTTCGGTGCGCCTCGCGCTGTGCAACGGGACGCCGGCGGCGCTCGTTGCCTCGCCGACGTTCTTTGCGCTCGTCTCGGCCGCGAAGAGTGCGCATGCGCATCATTGCAAGGCGCTCGTGTGCCTGACGCGCGCGCGTGCACGCACGCAGTCGACGGCAGGAAGCCCTCGCACGACGTCAGCTGGCCCGTGCGTGATGCCGCCAGCGCGCTGCTGGGGCTTGTTGCCGACCGCTCGCGTGTGCGTACTACGCCTCGCCCCCGTAGCGCAAGGCTGATGCGGCGCGTCGCAGCTCTTTGTGCTGAACGAGCGCAGCCGCAGCTCCGACTGCACCTTCTACGTTGTGCACGCCAGCCGCGGGCTGCTCCAGCTTACGTACCGCCTGCCGCCGGCGCTGCTGACGGTCGCGCCGCCGGTGGCCATGAGCACGGTGCCTGCATCGGTACGTGCCGTGCCTGCGGCCGTAAAGTGCACTCAGCATATCGCGCGCGCCCGCCGGCAGACCGCCGTGCTGCAGGACCTCATCGGCAAACTGGAGGTGTTTGTGATGTCGGGCATGGCCGGGCGCGAGGAGAGCCCGCTCGAGGGCTTCCGCGTGAACGACATCACGGCGCTGATCGACGACGCCGTGCTCATCGTCACAAACCGGCTGCTGACCTCCGGTGCGTCGGCGCCCAACCGCGCTTTTTTTTTTTTTGGGGGGGGGGGGGGGAGGACAGCTGACGCTGCGCCCGTCCAGCCGACAAGTCGCTGCCGTCGATGTACGACATGAAGCTGCACCTGCAGGCCAAGTCCGAGCGGCTGCTGCGGCTGCTGCGAACGGTGCACGCCAACTACGGCATCGACAAGGCGCGTCTATGTCGTCCTGTGTGCGTGCTCGCCGACAGCTGACCCGCCTGCACGTGCGCAGCTCATGAGCGCGACGCGGCACGAGCTCATCCAGCGTGCCGAGAAACTCGCCGTTGCCGCCGAGCTGTGGGAGCACATGGAGCGCCACCGCCGGTAGCAGTCTGGCGCCGCTCGCAGCGACCCAGAACCCGCTCACGCTGCGAGCGGCGCGCAGCAGTGCGGTCGTTGCAAGAGGCGGCGACATGACGCCGGAGGTGCTACTGTCGCGCGCCCTCGACCTGTTCACGCAGCGCATCGAGGGCCTCGAGGGCGTCGACGGCGACGATCGCGTGCGCACGTTCTTCCGCAGCAAGGTGCGCCAGCGGCCCTTTTTCTTCGCGCAAAGTGAGGGTTGACGGGGTGCGGTGTCGCCAGGCCGCGCACCTGGACGCGTCGTTGCTGGAGCACCTGCACGGGCTGCTGACGAGGGCCCTGCCGGCACGCCAACTGGCGCTGACGCACGAGGCCAACGCGGTCGTGCTGGTGTGTGCGGTCGCTGTTGCTGGACACCCGGACTGACCCGCACGACTGCTGCGCCAGACGCTCGCGAGCGCCGTGCAAGAGTGTCGGCGCGTGCTCACGAGCCGCTTTGGCGCCGAGGCGCTGGTGACGGACGAGGAGCCGTGGACAGGTGCGGCACGGCATGAGAGCGAATCCTCGTCCGTAACCCGCTGCCGCAGCCACGCAAGGCATGGCAGTCGCCGTTTACCAGCAGTTCCGGGACACCGAGACCCTGCTGAACGAGGAGCGCAAGCAGCGTACAGCGACGCGCAGGTGCGCACGGGTCGCACGATGCCCGCGCCCGTCCGCGCTGCTCATCCGCGCTGCAGCGACCCGACCGACGAGATGTTCAAGGTACACCGCGCACTGCAGCGCCAGCTCGAGGGCTTGGCCGACGCGCTGTTGGACAGCCACGAGAAGCGCCTGGGCGTGCTGCGCGCGTGCGTGCCCGTTTTGCGCGGACCGGTCGAGCGGCCCTGCGTGACGCGCGTGTCCTCCGCAGTCGCGGCGGCGCCGAGTACGAAGACACCGTCGACAACTACCGCTCGATTCGACTGACGGCGCTGGATGGCCTGTGTGCGTCGCAGCCGCAGCGACGGCCGCTGCTCGCCTGACTGCGCCGTGAGCGCAGGCTACGACCGCGAGGGCCGCGCGGCGGCGCTGCGCCTCGGCCGTAAGTACGTGCAGCCGCGCGTGGACTTGTTTGGCGCCGGTACGGTCTCGCTCTTGTGACGCCTGACGCTGAGCCGCGAGCAGAGCAAGCCAGGGCCGAGTTGGACGTCGGGCGCATCGGGCTGCAGCCAGACCTGTCGGCCTTGGCGCACTTGTGCACGCCGACACCCGCGACCGCGTACGACGACGTCGAGCTGGCGCGCGGTACGCGCGCGGGTGCGGGTGCGCAGCCAGACTGACACGTCGCGCGCAAAGAACGCGAGAGTCTGATGGCGCAGTACCGCCACGCGTTTGCGGTCCCGCTCTTCCGCTGCATGGTGCAGAAGGAGGTGCGCTGTCGCGTGCCTACCGTCGCTCGCGGCCGTCGCGCTGACCGCCTGCTGCAGTCGCTGCGTGTGCGTCTGCTGACCGACCCGCTGCGCCTGACGCGGCTGTCGCTGCCGGTGCGTACGAGCTCCGTTTGTGTGCATGCGCGGCCTGACAGCGCGTCGCAGCTGCTGGACGGGACGACGGTCGAGATCGAAGCGCTGGGCATGTTCCTGCGCTACGCCATCGAGGGCGCCGGCGCACTTGCGAGCACGGCGCGCCGGCTGAGCTGGCTGCACGTGCTGGACCCAGACGTGCGCGGTGTCAGTCTCGAGCAGTTTTCCGAGGCGAGCTCGGCGCTGCTGGCCGAGGTCGACCTAGAGCGCGGGCTGGCGCGGCACAAGGCACGCAGCGTGGCGAGGCGTGACCGGCCCCTGACCCGTGCGACGGCAGACCATGCTCAACGTCGCCAAGCTCATGGCCATCGTGCCCGGGCACGAGATGGCCGACGCGCAGGCCGACGTGCTGCTGGGTGCGCCGTCGCTTCGTGTTTGGGCACCGTGCCCTGTGTTGACGCTGCGCTGCAGCCCGCCAGACGCTCGTGCGGGCGCAGGAGGCGTTGGCGCGCAACGTCAGCCGTCTGCCGTCGGGCAAGCTGGACGGTCTGCCCAAGCGCCTGGACGGGGCCATGACGGCGCTCAAGGTGCGTGCCTAGGCGCGCGATGGACGGGTCGTGACGCTGCATTCGCGCAAGGCGGGCCACATGCTGTCGCTCGTTGAGCTCGTGGATCTGCTCACGGTCGGGCCGGTCCAGCTGGCCAAGAGCGCGCCTTTGGCTGGGCGGAGCGAGGCCGTGCGCCAGTTTGCGCTCGCGTTTGCTGCGCTGGACGATGCGAGCCGCGCGCAGGTGCTGCGCGTGCTTGCCTGGTGCTGTCGCTGAATGACCGTGCGCAGATGGCCAGCGAGGCGACGATCCAGCTGCTGCTGCGCGCGGTGCAGCGCCGCGTGCTGTTCATGGACAAGTGGGACGCGATCAATGCGGCGGGCAGCGACGACGAGCTGAAGCGCGGCGTGGCCGATGCTTTCCTGGCGCAGCTGCTTCACAGTGTCGAGGACGGTGCGCGAGCGCTTTGCAGAGCAGTCGTGGCGACGTTGCTCACGCGGGGCGGGGGGTGTGGGCAGCGGGCGTGGCAGCCGCGGCCGTGGACAACGTGCACGCCGTGTTGCACGACGGCAACGAGGACACGCTGGTGGCGCTCGCGCCCGAGCTGGGCCGGTTGCTGGCGGCCGAGTGGCAGGTGCGGCCGCCGCGCCGATGCGACAGTGCGGCTGACCGTGCTCGGTCGCAGAAGGAACTGCTGGACGAGAACAAGGAGGTGCTGCGGCTGTGCGGCGACGCGCGTCTGCACGAGTTTATGCGCATGGCGGTGCAGCTCGAGGGCGCGATGGACACGGCCGGCGCGGCGGGGGCCGACAAAAGCATGGAGCGCTGAGACTGTCTCGCACAAAAATAGACGCTATACCGGCACCCACGTGTCTTGCTGCAGCACGCCGCTGTGGGCGATGCGCACAGTCTTGATCGGCTTGTCGCCCGGGCCGGTCGGGTTGGCCTCAATCTGCGCCGGCACGCGCGGCACGCGGCACGCGCCCCCCGCGCATGTCAACCGCTGAGGCGCGACGGCCAGCGCCCGCCGCACCTGCTTCACGACGTCCATGCCGCTCACAACCTGGCCAAAGACGACGTGCGCGTTATCGAGCCAGGGCGTGGCCACGGTCGTGATGAAGAACTGCGAGCCGTTGGTGTTGCGGCCTGCGTTGGCCATCGACACGACGCCGGGGCCAGTGTGCTTGATCTTGAAGTTCTGCACGTGCACGCGGGACGGCGTGAGCACGTGGCCGGCCGAGCGGGCGCGCCCGCGGCGCACCTCGTCGTCAAACTTGTCGCCGTAGATCGACTTGCCGCCGGTGCCGTCGCCCTCAGTGAAGTCGCCGCCCTGGATCATGAAGTTCTTGATGACGCTGCGCATGCGCGGTTGGTGCACCGCCCGTCGCCCGCACGGCACGCAGCAGCGCGCGCACCGGTGGAACGTGCTGCCCTCGAAGCCAAAGCCCCGCTCGCCCGAGCACAGCGCCTCAAAGTTGGCGGCCGTGCGCGGCACCGTGCCGCCGTACAGGCCGATGACGATGCGCCCGGCGGGCTCGTCGCCGATGGTGATGTCGAAGAAGACCTGGGGCGGCACATGAGCGGCGTGTCGCACGGCGGACGGCGGCCGACTTGGACGCGCCTGCGACGTGATCTTCGGGCCGCGCTTGATCTTGGCGCCGTCAGCCGGGGACGCATCACTCTCGGCGCTCATCGCGTACACGGCCGCGACGAGCGTGCCGCCCAGCAGCAGCGCGAGCGCGGCGACGGTGCTGCGTGCGCGCGAGGCGCATCAGCCAGGCGCCGATTTGTCGCGCGGATGCGACGCGTACAGCCTGCGCATAGCCATCCACTTGCAAGTGTGGCTGTAGCCAATGGCGACGAGCGTCGCCGCGCGGTTCCCGCTGCACGTCGCCGTGTGGCGCGACAGCCCCGGCGAGCTGCGGCGGCTGCTGCGCGGTCTCCCGCGGTGCGCAGCTAACTGCTGCTGCTGCTGCGTCTGACACACGCACGCGCTCGCGCTCGCGCCCACGCACACGACAGCCAAATGGACCCGCGCGGCCCCGGCGGCATCGACGAGTACGACAACCACGGCAACACGGCGCTGCACCTGTGCCTCATCCTCGGCCGGCGCGCGTGCCTCGAGACGTTGCTCAAGTACGGCAACCCGGACTGCCGCCTGCAGTGCGTCTCGACTGCGCACGTCCGTCGCACGTCACCGCTGCTGACACCGGTCACGCCGAACGCGAAGGAGCCGCGACGGGTGGTCGCCGCTGGCCGAGGCCGTGTCGCTCGGCAACCGCGACATGATCCACGCCGTGCTCGAGCGCCGCACTGAACAGACCAGGGCCGCGCTCAAGCTGCAGATGCCGCTGCTGTACGAGCGCCTGCAGCAGGTGCATCCCGTGCAGTGCCCGTTGCGCGCGCGTCATCATCGGCTCACCGCGTGCGCCCGCTCCAGCTGGGCGACTTCCGCCTCGAGATGCACTGGTGCGCTGCATCCAGCGGCGCTGCCCGCGCTCACGCGTTGCGCAGGCACTTCACGTCATGGATCCCCTTCGTCTCGAGCCTGTGCCCAAGCGGTGCGGCAGTCGCTAGGTCGCCTCGCGGGCTCACGGCGGGGCGCGCCAGACACAAACGTGATTTACAAGAAGGGCAAGTCAGTGCGCCTCGACACGACCATCGCCGGCTTCGAGCGCATGCACTGGATCCGCGGCAACCTGAGCCTGATCGTGCTGAGCGAGGACCGCGCGTCTGGTGCGCGCGCGCGCGCGCACTCCGCCGCGCACGGTCGCCCTCACCGTGCCGCGCAGCCGCGTCGCTGTCGACGGGCGAGATGAAGGAGTTCCTGGCTCGGTACGGCGTGCCGTTCGCAGACTGCGTCGAGAAGCGCGATCTGGTCGCGCGGGTCGAGCACGTCATGGCGATGCGCGCGCAGCAGAGCGCGACGAGCCGATGTGCGGGCGCCGTGTCCGCGCGCGAGTGGTGGCCCCTGATGCGCCGCCTGCGCCGCAGACGGCAACGTGTACATGCTCAACCATGACAAGAAACTGTACGCGGTCGTGAGCGACGAGGTCGACACCAACACCGAGATGGAGTCGCTCGTCAACGTGATGATGACCGCCGAGCGCACGTTCACGCAGTTCAACCGGCAAAAGATGCGGTGCGCGCGCCTCGTACTCGTGCATGGTCGGCCGTGCGCTCACAGGGCGTGCAGATACCAGCGCGCCAAGAGCGGCTTCTGGGGCTTCCAGTCAGACAGGTGCTGCGCCCGGACGACTGGCGAGCATGCGCGCACGCACACGCTGACAGTGGCGCCACGCCCAGGCACGAGCGCATCGGGCAGTACCAGTGCGACGTGTGGGAGGTCAGCGGCGTCGAGCTCGTGACCAAGGTGCGGCTCGAGCACCTCGACGCGGCCAAGGTGAGCGTGCAAACGCGAACGCGCGCGCGCGTGCACATAACGCTCATACTTCGCATCAGAGCATGAACGACGCGAGCTGCGGGCAGGACGCCGGCGACGCGGCCGCCATCGGCGAGGAACCGGTGCGGCATTAGCGCGCGGGTGCGCGGGTGAGCACTGACGCCGCGGCGGCGGCGGCGGCGTAGAGCAACTCGGCCGTCACGGGCGCTAGCGGGAACGGTGCGTGCGCTCGCCGCGTCGCGTACCTGAGGCGCGGACGGGTCGCAGAGATCACCGACGCCAAGATGCAGGCCGCGATGGCCAGCGTGGCCGAGGCCGCGGCGCGCTACCACCCGAGCCTGCCCGCGCCCGCGCCGCCCACGATCGACATGGATGCGTACTTTGACAGGTGCGCGTTGCACCGGCGCGCACCGGTTCGCAACGTGCTAACGCCCCGGTCGTGTGCAGCGAGCGCACGGGCACGTCCACCCACCCAGACACGATCGGACGGGCGCTGCACCTCAAGGCCCGCTCCAAGACGTTTGGCGGCCGGGTGCGCGTGTGCCGCTAGACACGAGCGCACGCGTCGGCTCACACGCCACGGGGCGCAGATATGGACCTCGCGCGACTTTCCGCTGCAGCGCGACGACCTGCTCGCGATCCTCAAGACGATCGCGCCGTCGTCGCACCTCGTGCAGAAGATCGTCGACTTTCTCGAGTTGAGCCTGCCTCCCGGCTTCCCCGTGCGCCTGGGTGCGTTGCTGATGCGCGTGCGCACCTGCACTGGCTTACTCTGGCGCAGAGGTGCCCGTGCTGCCGATGCTCACGGTGCAGGTGACCTTCCAGAACTTCCAGCCGATGGCCACGCTCGACCCAGAGCTGTTCAGCCTGCGCGACTACATCGAGACCGACCGCGTTCTGTGAAAATGCCTCGTAACTACGTACATGTACCACCGTGCCTCGTCGTCACCCGGCGGCGGCGCCGTGACGGTCGTCGTCGTCGTCGTTGTCGTCGCTGCCATCGTGGGCCTCGATGTCGTCGTCGGGCTCGGGCGCGTCGACTGCGAGCGCACCGCGTGCGACCACGTCCGCCGCAAGCGTGCGCCACCACTGAAGCAGCTCGTCGTCGCCGTCGCCCGCGCGCCCGTCGAGCACTGCCAGCAGTCGCTCGGCGACGGCAAACTGCGTGAGCGTGTCCAGGTCGGGCGCGCACATGAGCCGGACGACCTCGAGGTGCGCGTCGATCTGGCGCTGCTCGCGCTCGTAGCCGGCGTGCGCAAACGTGCCGAGTCGCGCGCACGCGACGCGCACGCTGTTGTGCCGGCGCGCCGTGACGAACGCGTACAGCGCCGCCCACAGCCACGGCCCGGGCGCGGCGGCATCGCCGTGCAGCGCCTGGCACGACCGCGCGAGGCCCGTCCAGAGCGGCGGGCTCGACGTGACCGGGCGGATGAGCTGCTGGTGGCAGCGCTGCGCGTCTGGTGGCGCCAGTGAGCAAATGAACGCGCAGGCGGTGAGGCCCACCGATCGCGTCGCCGCGTAGCGCCGCGACCTGCGCCGCGAGCAGCCAGAACGGCTCGTTGGGCTTGCGCACGGTGCGCTGCAATGCGTGCATGAGCGGCCGGCGGCCCCGGTCGTCGCACGCGGCGCACACCAGCTGCTCGAGGTACGCCGCGGCGCGCAGCGCATCGCCCAGCCGCACGGCCGCGCGCACGGCACTGTCGAGCGTCTCGCGGCGGCGCGCCTGGTGTGCGCGCGGCACGCGCTGCAGCTGCGCGTCGCACAGCGCGAGGCACTCGGGCAGCCGTCCGCGATGCAGCAGCGCGGCAATGCGCGGCGCGAGGTCGCTGTCGCCGTCGCTGCCGAGGAACCACTGCTCGCGTGCCGTACGTATCGTGTCACAGGCGCGCGCACAAGCAGCACGTCACACGACGCACGTCACGCTCGACCCGCCGCGCTTCGTACCGCGCCGCCGCGCCCGATGCCGCGCGCGACGGCCACGCCGCATCGTCCTCGTCGTCGTCCGACAGAAGGAAGCCGCCAAGTTCGAGCTCCATGACAATTCGAAGATGCGCACTGCCTCGACGTCTCCGCGCCTACTCGACGACGCGCTGCAGCGGCTGCTGGGCGCGGGCGCGACGGCGTGGGAGCACGGGCTGATCGTCGGACAGAGCACGCGCGCCGTGCCGGCCGACCCGCAGCAGGCCATGGGGCCCGCGCAGCCGCTGCGCGACGTCGTGCTGGCGCTCGTGCCCACGCCCGCCCAGCCCGACGCCAAGTCGCGCGGCGGCCGGGGCGTGCCCGCGGCGGCGTACGTCGGCGCGATCGACGCCGAGTGGGCTGCGCAGCACGCGCTGTGCGTGGCGCGGATGCTGCCGGGCGGACTCGCGGTGCTCGGGCTGTATCTGTTCGCGCCTGGGGACCTCGCCCTGGCCAAGACAAGCCTGCCGACGTACCGCAAAGTGCTCGCGCAGATGGCGAGTGTCCTGCCGAGCGCGGGCCCGCGCGAGCCGCTGCTGCTCAGCCTGTGCTCGCAGACGCGCAAGTGCGTCTGCTGTCGCCTGCGATTGGTTCGGCTGACCGCTTGTGTGCGCGCGCGCTCGCTCAGGATCGCCCTGCGCGCGTTTGACCTGGACGAGCGCGAGGTGTGTAAATGCACACATGATCCGCGGCAAGCAGCGCTGACCAGTGCGCTAGTTTGCCCCGCGCATCGTTGAGGTCAAGCAGCTGCAGACGGCACAGCCGCTCGTGTGCTTCCACGCGGCCGTGCGCTGCGACCTCAACGCGGCCGTGCACGACGGCAAGACGGTCGAGGACGCGCTGCAGGTGTGCGAACGCGCGCGTGTCGGCAGCGTTTGCGACTCATTCTGACGACACGCCAGCGAGCGCTCACGGCCGAGAAGCGCCGGCTGGGCAGTGCGCTGCTGTGCGCATCCGATGGCACGCGTGTGCTCGATGGCGCCGAGTCGACGGTCGGGGCCGTGTTTGACGCCGGACAGGTGTGTCGCGGATGCGCTCGGCGGGCATGACTGACCGAGCCGCAGGGCGCGCACGACGTCGGCCTGCTCGTGCCGCCGATGGCGACGCCGGGTGCGCGCCACCACGTGCACTTTACGAGCGCGGCCGAGGCGCGGCTGACGGGCGCGATTCACGTGATGGCCGTGGCGTCGGCGAAGGACTCGCTCGCGCAGCTGCAGCAGGTACGGACGCGGGCCCGAGCGACGAGACGGGTGGCTGACGCGGCGACCGCGCGCAGAACATGCGCGAAGACGCGCAGCGCAGCCTCGACGCGCGCGTGCACCTGCTGCTGGACGACATCGAGAACCAGACGCCGCCAGCGGTGCTTGACGCGGCCGTCGCGCGCCGCCTGCGCCTGCCCAAGCGGCACTGGGTCGAGGCGCCGCCGTACTTTTGCGACTACGTGCTCGCGGACGAGAGCGTGGACGCGGGCGCGGCGCGGATGAAGGCGCTGCTGGGCCTGGCGAGCGTGTCCGAGGGCGATCTGCGGACGCGCGAGACGTTTGCGCCTGCTGCGGCTGCCGCGCCTGCTCCAACGACTGTATCGGCACCGTCGTCCGCCGTGAAGCCCGCACACACACGCGCACCCGCACCCGCCGCGAGCGCCTCGTCACCGCTGCTGCCGGCCGCGCTCGTCGTCGCGGCGATCCTCGTCGCACTCATCGCGCTTGTCGCTGGGTGGCTTATGTGATGTACGCATTTATGGCGCGACCATGCGCCCTTGCTTGTGCAACGCTCCGTGCGCACTGCCCCTCTTGCGTTGCCCCCCCCGCTGTCTACGCCCCTCCGCGTACTCTGTGAAGAACGCGGCTGACCCGCGTGTGCGCCGACTCCTCCCCGCGACCCGCGCTCGACAGTCGCACGAGCGCGCAGTGCCACGCGCGGCCGGATTCCGCGTCGTTTCGCACCGACCACCCCACCCGGCACCGCCGCTCAAGGGTGCGAGGTGCGCGCGTGCGCGGGGGGGGCGTGTGCTGTGCCATGTGCGCGGCTCACGTGAACGCGAACGGCGAGCCCCCAGGATGGGACCGCGTGCGGCCGCGCTCGGACACCACGCGGCCGAGCCGGCCCTGCTCGCGGCACCGCACACGCCCGGCGGCGCAGGCCACGACGGCGGGCCGCCGCGCGTGTGGTTCGACAGCTGCTACGACAACAGCCACATCTTGCACGCGGTCGACGTCGCCGTCGCCGAGCTGCTGGAGCAGACCGCGCGGGTGCGTGCTTGGCCTCGGCTCGCACGCGCACACAGGCTGAAACGGCGCGGCCGTTCGCACAGCTGCGGGGCGGGTCGACGATGATCACGCGCTTCGACGCGTCCAAGGCGCCCGCAATCTCCGTGCGGCACTACCTGGAGAGGTGGACGCGCGCGCGGGCGCCTCGCTCCTGTGCCGCTCACCGATGCCGCCGATCGCGCAGGATATCCAAGTACGCCCCGTGCAGCAGCCAGTGCTTCACCGTCGCGCTGATCTACATCAACCGCGTGTGCGAGATCAACGACGACTTTGTCGTGACGCCGCTCAATGTGCACCGCCTGCTCATGATGAGGTGCGGGCGGGCGCGGCACGCGCGCTCGCCCTCGTCTGACTTGTTCCATGCGCAGCGTCATGCTCGCGGTCAAGTTTTACGAGGACTTTTACTACAGTAACGCGTACTTTGCCAAGGTCGGTGGTGTGCGCCCGGATGAGGTCAACGCGCTCGAGCTCGACTTTCTCGCGATGATCAAGTACGACCTGCAGGTGCGAACCGCGCGCTCGTGCGACAGGGAGCAGGCATGCTGACGGTGGTGCCCAGGTCCACCAGGACATCTTCTTGCGCGCGTGGGCGCACCTCCTGCCCAAGACGCTGTGCACGGCGCAATGCAAGCAGGGTGCGTCCCCGCCTCTCTATCGCGACATTGCGTGTGCCTGACGCGTGTGCCCGACACGCGATCGCAGACGAGCTCTACAGGCGCCACTTGCAGGCCCTACACGGCGTAAACCCGCTGCTCGCGCCGCGCGTCGACGTCGACATGAGCGAGCCGTCGTTTGTGGCGTACCTGCCCAAGGCGCGGCCCGCCGGCGACAGCAGCGACACGGACGAGGCGACGCCGCCGACGACCGTCGACTACATGTACCCGCAGGTGCACTTCCCCGCCAGGCCGGTCGACCCCAACGCGGCGCTGTTTGAGCCCGCGTACACCAAAGTGCGCACGTTTGAGCCTGTGGGCGCCGTGCTGATGGGCCGCATGCACAGGAGCCGCTGCGGCAGGCCTCGCACGCGTCGATGTACCTGCACTGAGACGGGCGGGGCGGGGCGGGGTTGGAGAGAGAGAGAGAGAGAGAGAGAGAGAGAGAGAGAGAGAGAGAGAGAGACAAAAGCACGTTGTGCAGCGGCATTTCACTTGGGACGATGTTCGTGCTGGCGCGGCTGCGCGACAATGTGCGGCTGCTCCCGGCCGACTTCAGCCGGCCGCGCGACGAGGCCGTGGCCGATGAGCTGAGCCGCAAGTACAGCAACAAGGCACGCGCGCGTGGGGGCAATGCTGTGCCCGACCCCGTCGCTCAACGCGATGCGCGATGCGCGCAGGTCGTGCACGGCCTCGGCCTGTGCATCGTCCTGTACGACCTCATCAGCCTGTCGGACCCGCTCGTGATCGCGGGCGATGGCTGCGTGCTGCTGCGGGGTGCGCGGCTGCCGGCTGCGCTCACACAGTACGCTCAACGACGCGCAGTCGTCTTCCGCCTCGTCGTCTTCCGACCATTCATGGGCGAGATCCTGCTGGGCAAGGTGCGCAGCTCGTCGAGCGACAAGGGCGTGCACGGTGCGCGCCGCGCGCCTGCCCGCTCGCACGTGCGGCGTGCCGATGCGGCGCGCCGCAAAGTCTCGATGGGCTTCTTCGACGACGTGACCATCCCGCCGCTGCTGCTGCAGGAGAACTCGGACTTGTGCGCTTGCCTGTCGCGCGCATTTGCTCGTGCACCGACACCCACGTGCGCGCACCGACGCGCGCGCGCAGCAACACCGAGAGCCAGCTGTGGGTGTGGCAGTACAACGGGCACAACCTGTTCATGGACCCGGACGAGCCCGTGCGCTTCCGCGTGCACGGCGAGGCCTTTGTCGACACCGTGCCGGCGCACACGGCCGACGCCGCCGCGACCGACGGGCCCGCGCCGCTGCCGCTCGTCGAGACCGAGAGCGCGCTGGCGCGCCGCAGCGCCTACGAGCTCGCGCGGCAGGCGCCGTACAGCATCCAGGTGCCGCTTCGTCGACTGATGGCCGGCCGTGTGCTGATATAGCGTGCGCGCACGACCAGGCCAGCATCCAGGAGGACGGGTTGGGGCTGATGGCGTGGTGGCCGTCCGGGACGTGACGTCTCTTTTGCTGTGTGTGGTGTGACCTGTGCCACAGTGCACAACTGGCGGCCCCGCCGGGGTGTCTGTGACGACATTTGTCAGCCGTGGCTAGACGCAGCACGAGCGCACACCGGCTCGCGCAAGTGCCGCACGTGTACCGGACGCGGAGCAACTGGCGGCGACTAGATTGTTCGCCGCGCAACGATGCGCTCGACCAGAAGCCTCGTGCTCGTGTTGTGCAGTTGCGCGCACCACGATGCGAGCCACCCTCTCTCCGACAGCGTCCTTCGCGCACTGCGACGCAGGCACGGCGCGCTCCTCAAGACTTGCATCACATCACAGCCAGTCGGGCTGCAACAGTTGTGCACTGAAGGGTACGGCGCGCTCGGACGGTTTCGAGAGCCTGTAGTCGTAACGTATCGAGGGCGGCCCCGTGGGTCAGCCAAGGACGGCTGTTTGTGCACCCGTTCTTCATCGCGCGCATTTGAACCGCCCAACGCGTGCGTAGCCGCGCACGTCTCAGGCGCGGCGTCGCGCTGGCAGGGCCTGATTATGGGTGTGCTTTTCGTCCACCACACACCGACCGACAGAGAGAGCCACTGCGGGATAAGAGGGAGAGCTGGGGGCAAAGACGGAGGGACACAAGGGACGGCGGGCACACGTCGAAAACAAAGTCACACGCAGAAAAAGTGCACGGAGGCGCGGTACGGCTACA
This sequence comes from Parvularia atlantis, assembly GCA_943704415.1. Lineage (NCBI taxonomy): Eukaryota > Rotosphaerida > Parvularia > Parvularia atlantis. The sequence goes on along the minus strand of CALSCO010001194.1, from coordinate 10,211 downwards.
TGTCCTTGCCGAGCGCGTCCAGCTCCGCCTCGAGCCCGGCCATAATGTCGTCGATGTCAATGTCCATCGACGCGGCCGCGGCGGGCGCGGCGGGCGCGGCGGCCTTGGCGGGCGCGGGTGCAGGTGCGGGTGCAGATGCAGGCGCGGCGAGCGGCGCTTTGGCCGGCGCGGGGGCAGCAGCGGGCGCGGGCGCGGGCAGCGGCGCTTTGGCCGGGGCGAGCGATGCAGCGGGCACTGCGGCGGGCGTAGCGGCCGGCTTGGGCGCGACCACGGCCGGCGGCGTCGCGGCCACGGGCTTGTTGATGATCGGCGGCGGCAGGCTGATCGGCTTGGGCAGGGTGGACGAGGTTGCAGTGGCAGGCGCGGCGGTGGGCGGCTTGACAGCAACGGGCGGCAGCGCAGCGGGCGTCGGCGCAGGTGCAGGCGCAGGCACGCTGTCAAAGAACGGGTTGCCCTCGAGCGGCGCCTGCATCGGCACCGAGGTCGAGGGCGAGGGCGCCGTCGGCGACGACACCGTGCCCGGCGCGGGCGGGGGCTTTGGCAGCGACTTGGTGCTGAGCCGGGGCACGGCCGACGGGGCGGGTTGCGCCGCCTGCGCCGCCTGCGCGTCCCCGACCGCCTTGTCAACCGCCGCAAAGGCTGCAGCGTTGACGCCTACCGCGAGCGACACCGCGCCCATGTGCATCGCCGCCATGTCGCTCGGCATGTCGGCCGACATCTCGGCCGCGTCGGCCAGCACCGACCCGTACGCCGCCGTCACCACGTCCCCGCCGGGGATGTTTGACTTGACCGGCACGCTCGCCGTCGTCGTCGCCGTCGCCGCGCCACCGCCAAAGCCGATCTTGCCGCCAAACATGCCCGAGCGCAGCGCCGCGCCCGCGAGGGCCGACGCGCCTGCCGTGGCCGCGTTGGTCGTTGCCGTCATGTTGGTCTTGCCAAGCACGCCTGTGCCAACCGTGACGCCGACCGAGGCCATCGTGCCCAGGCCGGCCGCCATCGCCACGTCGACCGCGGCCGCACCGGCCGTTGTGCTCTCGACCTGCGCCAGCAGGCTCTCGAGCTCGTTGTTGCTCGTCGCGCGCACTGCGAGGCCGCCGCGTCAGCTCGCAGCGGCGCACGCACAAACCACACGCACCGTCCAGCACGGGGCGGCTCGCGGGCACGACCGGCTTCGTCGTAGGCGCGGGCGTGGTCGTCGCGGCCGCGGCCGGCACCTCGTCGAGCGACAGACCAGCTGTCGAACGGCGGCGGGGCGCGGCGACGGGCGCGGCGACGGGCGCGGCGACGGGCGCGGCGACGGGCACGGCGACGGGCGTGTCGGGCTCGAGCGGCGACTCGCGCAGCTTGTCGATGCCGAGCAGCAGCTTCTTGCGGTGGCCAGGCATCTTGATGTCGATCATCTCGAGGTCGCCGGGGCCCATGCTCACGACGAGCTCGCGCGTGTCGTAGCCGTTGTCGGTGAAGTTGGCCAGGTACTTTTCCATCTTGAGCTCGTACAGCCAACGCTCGATCCACTTGGCGTCGGGCGCGAGCGGCGCCTGGGAGCCCTCGTCTGCATACGGCCACGCGGGAGGGCATCGTCAAACAGGCACAACAAGGTGCCAGCGCGCACCGTCAGGGCGCAGGGCCGCCGCCTTGAGCGCCGCGGTGGTCACGGCCGATGGGGGCACGCCGTACGACTGGCCGCCGATAGGCTTGCGCGCGGCCGGCGGGAGGCTCGACGGCACGTCCGCGTCGCCCGACTCGCCAAACGACCGGCGCGAGCCCGCCGGCAGGAGGTTGCTCGACGACAGACCCGACGACAGCGGCCGGGGCGCGGGCACGGGCGTCGGCAGGGGCGCGGGCAGGGGCGCAGACAGGGGCGCGGGCAGGGGCGCAGGCGACGCGTACGAGGCGTGGCCCTCCTGCGACGTGAAGCTGGCCGTGACCGTGGTGCCGTTGACGGTGGTGCTGCTGCTGACCGAGGACGTCGTCGTGGCCGTGGTGGCGCCGCTGACGTAGAACGACGAGCCGCCGGTCGTGTACGGGCTGACGTAGGTCGGCGCGGGCTGTGACGCCTCGTCCTCGCCCAGCAGCTCGACGTAGTTGGCCTTGAACTCGCCCTTCTGGCCAGTCTTCTCGATCGTGCCGCGCCAGATCCCACTCGCGTTCTGGTCCTCGACGATGATGATGTCGCCCACCTCGAACGAGAGCATGGAGGTGTCGTACGGCGAGCTCGTGTACTGACGCACGGCCCGCGCGCGCACCACGTTGCCCTGATTGGCGCTGTTGGCCGCGGCCGTGGCGATCGCCGCGACGGCAAACGTCTGCGCCGCTGTCGCGGGCGGCAGCGCCACGGACGAGCGCGCCACGGACGAGCGCGCCGAGACCGAGACCGAGCTGGACGGCAGCGCGGCCGAAAACGAGCCCGTGACGGGCGAGCTGACGCTGAGCGACGTGCCCATGGGCGCGCCGCTGTTGGCCAGGATCTCCTCGAGTTGCGCGGGAGTCGCGCCCTGCTCGGCGGCTACGGCGCGCGCAGGGTAATCAGCCATCACGTGTGTGTGCGCGCGCCCGCGCGGTTGGGCAGGCAAGCGCACCGTTCAGCATCAGCTGGATCGGGTTGTTCTGCGCGTTGGCGTTGAACGTATTGAACAGCTTAAGGGGTGTCTGCTGGCGGTCGTTGGTGATCGTGACCGACGCGCCGCGCTGCAGCAGGAGCAGGACGACAGCACGCTTGCCAAACTGGGCGGCCTGAGGGATGCGATGTGTGAGCATTATGCGCCGGTGAGATGCAGCTGGCGTGCGTGCACCTCGTGCAGCGCCGTGCTGCCCTCAAAGTTGAGCACGTTGATGTCGACGCCGACGTCCAGCAGCATGCGCACGATGTCGACGTGGCCGTTGCCCGAGGCCAGATGCAGCGGCGACGAGCGCGGCCGCTCGCCGCGGCGGTAGATCTGCGCGAGCGTCTGCGGCGTGGCGATCTCCTGGGCGATGGCGGCGCGGCCAAAGCTGCGCGCACGTCTCAGTGACGCTATCTCGCATTGTCGGCGAGACGCCAGCAACGCACCGCGCGGCCAGGTCCAGCGGCGTCTCGTACACGCGGTTGCGAATGAGCACGTTGGCGCCGTTCTTGAGCAGCTCCACGGCAGAGAGGTTGTCCTTGCCGTACTGCGCGGTGAAGTGCAGGGGCGTGTTGCCCTCGAGGTTGGCGTCATTCACATTCGAGCCGGCCTGGAGCAGCTGGCTGACGATGTCGACGTGGCCGTTCCACGCGGCCAGGTGCAGGGCCGTGTTGCCTGCGCGTCGGGTGGTGGAAAGATTTTTGGCGCCTTGTTGAGCGAGGCGGCGCAATAGGGCGCGCGCGCGCACGCACCGCCCGCGTCCTTCGTAAGCGTCTCGACGCCGAGCTCGAGCAGCTTGGTCACGAGCCTAACGTGGCCGTTGAGCGCGGCAATGTGCAGGAACGTGTAGCCGTTCTCGTTGGGTGCGTTGAGGTCGACATCCTTCTTGAACATGTTGCTCATGCTCGAGAACATGGTGTTGCGCTTGCTGCTCACGCCCATCTTCTCCTTGGGCACCTTGCCCTCGGGCAGCAGGCTCACAAACTTGTCCGCGTCGCCGGTCTGCGCCACGGCGAAGAGCTCGTCGGCGAGCTTGTTGCGCTGCGCGGGAGGGGAACGTCTGTCAGCATCTCGCGGACGCGCAGAGGCGAGAGGAGGCGCGTGCGCGCGCGCACCGACAGGTTGTCGGCGATGCCCTCGCTCAGCTTGCCGAACAGGGCCGACATCCCAAAGCTGGTTCTGTTTGGGCGGTGTCAGTTTTTTTTTTTTTTTGCGCCGCTTTTCTTTTGTGCGCGCGGCGCCAGTGGAGGCGAGAGAGAGCGAGGGGGAAAGGAGGGGAAGAGACCAGGCGCGTGCGGTACCGGAAAAATGCGGTCGCCGGACTGAGCGCCGCACAAGACAAGGTCCAAATTGGCCAAATTATCCTGAGGAGGCCCTGAATTGGCTTTCGAATAGTACTGGTGCGCATACAGGGAGAGCCGCGTGGGATGACCTCGATCGACGCTCGCCTCGGGCGCGACCACCACGCGGCGTTGCTGCAGCGGCGCGTCGCGTTCCACGTCGCGCGCCGGCCCGATGCGCACGAGGACGCACTGCGGGCGCGGTGCGCGCTCGGATCCGCGCACGTCACGTCTCGCTCTCATCGCTCGCGCGTCGTGGTGCGCCAACAGGTATCCGCCCATCAACGGGCCCCAGCGCGCGCTGTCGTCGCCCGTGCCCACGAGCGCGACGGCGACATCGGCCGCATCGGCCGCACCGGTGCCCGCCGAGGCCGAGTTGCCGCGGCCCAAGCGCGTGCTCTTCGCACCCGAGCAGCTCGCCCCGCTCCTGCGCTGGCACCGCCCGGCGGCCATCGGGCCCGGCCTGCAGAACCTGGGCAACACGTGCTTCCTCAACTCGGTGCTGCAGTGCCTCACCTACACGGCGCCGCTGAGCCAGTACCTGCAAACGGGCGCGCACGGGCGCGAGTGTGCGTTGTTGCGTGCGCGTTTGCGGCGAAAAACGTCAGCCGACCCGTGCACACTAGGCCAGCGCCAGACGTTCTGCCTCATGTGCGAGATGGAGGCGCACGTGCGCCGGTGCAGCACGCATAAGGCGTCGCAGCCGATCACGCCGTCGACGCTCGTGGGCAAGCTGCGGCGTGCGTTTGGCTCCCTCTCGGGACGCGACCCGCGCGCCGTGCTGACCCGCACGCCGCCACGCAGACGTCGCCAAGAACATGTACGTCGGCCGGCAGGAGGACGCGCACGAGTACATGCGCTTCTTCATCGAGGGGCTGCAAAAGTCGTGCCTGCCGGACGTGCCTGGGTGCGGCCCCGATCGCCCGGGCCCGCTCGCCTGGCCGCATGCCGACGCGCGCCGCACCGCAGGCTCGACAACCGCACCAAGGAGACGTCGTTTGTCTACGCGACGTTTGGCGGGTACCTGCGCAGCCAGATTGTGTGCGGCAAGTGCAAGTTCCGATCCAACACGTACGACCCCTTCCTCGACCTCTCGCTCGACATCCTCCACGCCGACTCGGTGCTCAAGGCGTTTGCGGCCTTCACCAAGCCGGAGCGCCTCGCCGGCGACAACCAGTACCACTGCTCGCGGTGCGCGCGCGTGCACACGGTGGGCCGCCGCGGCTCACGCCATGTGCGCGCAACAGGTGCCGGACCAAGGTCGACGCCGTCAAGCGCTTCAGCGTGCACGTCGCGCCCAACGTGCTCACGCTCCAGCTCAAGCGCTTCGACTACCTGCGCTCGGCCGGGCAGAAGAAGATTGGCCGGCCGGTGGACTTTGCCGAGACGCTCGACATCGGGCCGTTCCTGTCGCCGCCGCCCGGGCCTGCGCCGTCTGCGCCTGCGCCATCGGCCCGCTACCGCCTGTACGGCGTGCTGGTGCACTCGGGCCACTCGGTGCACTCGGGCCACTACTTCAGCTTTGTGCGGAGCGCTGCCGGCGTGTGGTACTGCATGAACGACACATCGGTGCGTGCTGCGTGCGGACGGTGGGCGTGTGGCGCTGACCTGCCCGTGGGCTGCAGGTGAGCCAGGTCAGCGTCGCCACGGTGCTGCGCCAGCCCGCGTACATGCTCTTCTACGTGCGCGAGCACCGCGTCGTGCACCCTGCGCCCGCCGCCGCGCCCGCCTCTGCACCCGTGCCAGTCGCCGCCGCGAGCGTCAAGCGTGTGGCGCGCGACATGGACGAGGACGGGGACGAGCAGCAGCAGCACAGCCCGCCCGTCAAGAAAGCCGCCGTCACGCCGCCAGCCGTCACGCCGCCACTGGCAGTCGCGACGCCGCCAGCCGCGATGCCGCCAGCCAACGCCGAGCGGAAGCGCGAACTCGCCGTCAGCGGGACGTGGATCATCCGCTCGGGGCCGGTCACGGCGGGGACGACGTCGGCAGCGAAACGCGCGGGCGGCTTTGTCGCCGTCGCACCGCCCGTCGTCAAGACTGCGCCCAAGCTGTTTACCGGCAAGATAAGCGACGCCCAGCCCATCGGCACGGCGCACAGCAAGCCCAACGGCACAGTGCACAGCAAGCGTCACGGCACAACGCCAAACGGCACAACAACGACAAACGGCACAACAACGACAAACGGCACACGCAAGACAAAGTCGGCAGCGCTGTATGGCGAGACGGGTGCGCTCAGGGTGTGGGCGTGCGTGGCGCTGTGCTGACGCGGCCGTGGCAGTGCCCGCGTGGAACAACGACGACGACGACGACGCAGCAGAGGAGGCGGTCGCGGCCGCAGACGGGCCCGACGACGCCGAGGCGCAGCGTCGCAAGGATGCACTCGAGCGGCGCGAGCAGCTGCTGCGGCAGCAGTTGCGTGAGGAGGCCAAGTGCGCTCCGTTTGCTTGTGTCCGCTCGCATGCCGCTCACCGCAGAGCCTCAGGGCAAGGCGCGAGCGCGGGCTCGACGACCGCGACGCCGAGTACGACCGCGGCAAGGTCAAGAAGCTCAAGAAGCACCGGCGTGAGGGCGAGGACGGCGGCGCCGCGTTCCACGCGCGCGGGCGCAACCCCTTCCAGGCGTTGCAAAACAGCCGCTTGCCGGTGCTTTAGATGAATGAACGATCACGCAACGACAACGACACAACGGGCACTGGCACGAAGAAAAAGACAGACACGTGGGGCCTGGCGCGGCTGCTCTATCCGCGCGCCATTTGCGGTCCGGGTAAGCGCCGTTTACTTGCCGGCCTGCTTGGCGACCTCCTTGAGGATCTCGGCGCCCTTGGCGCGGACGTCGTCGATGTTGCCGACCTGCGTCGCGCGCCCCGCGGTCAGGCGCCCCCGCGGTCACAGGCAGCGAGAGCGCACGCGCGCGCACCATCAGGAAGGCCGACTCGGGCAGGTCGTCGTGCTTGCCGTCAAGCACCTCTTTGAACGAGCGGATGGTCTCCTGCGGGACGGCCGCGACGGCACGGTGAGCCGAGACAACAGCGCGAGGCGCGCGCGGGCGAACCTGCAGCGTCACGAGCTTGCCGGGGTACCCAGTGAACACCTCGGCCGTCTGGAAGGGTTGTGACAGGAACTTCTGGACCTTGCGCGCGCGCTCGACTGTCAGCTTGTCCTCCTCCGACAGCTCGTCCATGCCCAGGATGGCAATGATGTCCTGCAGCGACTTGTAGTCCTGCAGAATCTTCTGAACGCGAGTCGCGGTCGTGTAGTGCTCCTGGCCGACGATGCGTGGGTCGAGCATGCGCGACTTGGAGTCGAGCGGGTCCACAGCCGGGTAGATGCCCAGCTCCGAGATCTGGGTACGCGCGCGAGCGAGACGCATATGAGTGCGCATGCTAAACTTGCAAGGTGCGCCGAGCGGGTGCGCACCTGGCGCGACAGCACGGTCGTGGCGTCGAGGTGAGCGAAGGTCGTGGCCGGGGCCGGGTCCGTCAGGTCGTCAGCGGGCACGTAGATGGCCTGCACCGAGGTGATCGAGCCCTTCTTGGTCGTGGTGATGCGCTCCTGCAGGAGACCCATGTCCGTGGCCAGCGTAGGCTGGTAGCCGACGGCCGAGGGGATGCGGCCCAGCAGGGCAGACACTGTCCACGCGCGCGCGTGAGCGGGCAGACCCTCAAGGCGCGAGCGGCGCACCCTCCGAGCCGGCCTGGGTGAAGCGGAAGATGTTGTCGATGAACAGCAGCACGTCCTGGCCCTCCTCGTCGCGGAAGTACTCAGCGACCGTCAGGGCTGTCAGGGCGACACGGGCGCGCGCGCCCGGCGGCTCGTTCATCTGGCCGTACACGAGGGCGGCCTGGGCGCGACGCGCGACGACAGGGGGGCGTGAGCGGGCGTGTCGACGCGGGGGCACGACGCGCGCACCTTCGAATCGCCCTGGAGCTTGATCACGCCGGCAAGGATCATCTCGTGGTATAGGTCGTTGCCCTCGCGCGTGCGCTCGCCGACACCGCCAAACACCGAGTAGCCACCGTGCACCTTGGCGACGTTGTTGATCAGCTCCGTCATGAGCACGGTCTTGCCGACACCGGCGCCGCCAAAGAGGCCGATCTTGCCGCCCTTGGCGTAGGGCGTGAGGAGGTCGATGACCTACGCAGCGCCGTGTGAGCGCGCCGGTGGGGCGTGCCACGCGGGCACGGGGCCGGCGAACCTTGATGCCCGTGACGAGAATCTGGGGCGTGGTCGACTGATCGGCGAACGAGGGCGGGGGCGCGTGGATGGGCGCGGTCTTCTTGGACTTGATCGGGCCGCGCTCGTCGACGGGCTCGCCGATGACCTGCCGCGCGCGCGCGTGCTCAGCGCCGGGGCGAGGGCACGCGGCCGCGGCAGACGGCGCGCACGTTCATGATGCGGCCGAGCGTCTCCGGGCCGACGGGGACCATGATCGGCGCGCCTGTGTCGATGACCTTCTGGCCGCGCACGAGACCCTCCGTGCCGTCCATGGCGATCGTGCGCACGGTGTTCTCACCCAGGTGCTGCGATACCTTTTTTCCACGGCGCGCGCGGGGAGGGCAGGCGCGTGAGTGAGCGTGCCACCAGCGAGCGAGGGCCACGCGAACCTCGAGCACGAGGCGCGACTGCGTGTTCTGCACGTCCAGCGCGTTGAGGATGGCCGGCAGGCCGTCGTCAAACTGCACGTCGACGACGGCGCCGATGACCGAGCGGATGTAGCCGACGCGGCCCTTGGACGGCGCGGCCGCCGTGGCGTTGTGGCGCACTGCGCGGCGCGGGCGAGTTTTTTTTCCCCACCCCTCGGCGGTCAGCGGGCCTGGCGAGCGGGCGGGTGGCCGGCCACGCACCGAAGCGCGCGACGGCGGTGCCCTGGGCGAGCGGGCGCAGGCTGCGTGCGGCGAACATGGTGCAGTCCGTGCGGTCGGGTGCGGTGGAGGGCGGCGAGCCGAGGGAGGGGGAAGACCGGGCTGTGCATGCAGCGGCCGCGGGCGGGCGCGGGGGCGCGTGAGTGGCGGGGCGGGGCGTGTGCGCGGGGCAGGCGGGCACGCGGGGGCGGGGGCGCGAGGGAGCGGGCACGGGATCGCAAGCAGCGGGCCAACGGGCCACGCGCGCCGTGAGAGAGAGAGAGAGAGAGAGAACATGAGGGAGTGCCAGAAACTGGCAGCGGGCCCGAAACGGCACTTTGACTCGGTGCACCGCCGCCCACTGAGCCATGCTCCGCGCCGCGCTGCCCCTCGTCCGCCGCCTCGCGACCGACGCGCCCGCGCGCGCCGCGGCCGCCGGCAAGCTCAAGCTGAGCTTCGCCGTGCCGCACGAGGTGCGGGCGCGCGCGCGCGCGCTCTTGCCGCGGACGACGACGATGCTCACGCGCACATGCGCGAACGCAGGCCTTCTACAAGAACGTCGACGTGGACCAGGTCAACCTGCCGAGCACCGCGGGCGACATGGGTGTGCTGGCGGACCACGTGCCGACGATCGCGCAGCTGCGACCGGGCGTGATCGAGGTCATCCAGGACAACAAGAGCAAGAAGTTTGTCGGTGCGGCGTTGCGAGACAAAAGCGCGCGGTGCCCAGCTCACGACGGGCGTGCGGCGCAGTGAGCGGCGGCTTCGCGATCATGAACCCGGACTCGTCGCTCAACATCACCGCGGTCGAGGCCGCGACGCTGGACCAGCTCGACGTCGAGGTGCGACCGCCTCACGCACCTGCGCCGCGCTCACGGCTACGCACGCGCCCCAGGCCGCACGGCGCCTGCTCGTCGAGGCGCAGCGCGCGGGCGAGAAGGCCGCCACCGAGGCCGACAAAGCCAGCGCCGAGGCCGCGGCCGAGGTGTACCAGGCGGTCATCTCGGCGCAGTAGAGCGGCAACGGCGGCCGTTTTCCCCCTTCCTCTGGTGTGTGTGTGTGTGTGTGTGTGTGTGTGTGGCTCGTGCCGTGGCTCGGGGTGGCTCGTGTCTGTGGCCGCTGTAGGCCGCTGTGGGTCGGATCGCACTTTCACCCTTGCACGGCGGGAGATGGCCACTACAAAGATTGGCGTGATCGCCGGCTCGTCGCTGCTCGAGAGCAAGCACTTCAGTGGCCTCACGAGGTGCCGCGCAACGCGCCGCGTGGCCGGCCCCCGTGACGCCGCCCCGCGCAGCACCGTTGTGCCGACCAAGTTTGGCGACGTGCTCCTGCACCTGTCCGAGCCCGACGCGGCCGGCCGCCAGGTCGTGTTCTGCCAGCGCCACAAGGCCGATCCCGGTGCGGCTGCTCCCCCTCCCTCCCCCCCCC
>CALSCO010001191.1:0-14768 GCA_943704415.1 Parvularia atlantis | reverse complement strand
GGGGGGGGGGCGCAGCGCAAGTGAGCAGTGTGAGCAGTGCAGATAGCCGACACGCACCTTGTCGCCGTCGTTCGTGTCCCAGTCGTCCAGGCCGGACGCGTTGCGCACGCTGACGCCCGACGACACCGCCGGCCACGCGTCCTGCTGAAAGTCATCCATGTGCGGCGATAGCGGGCGCTCCTCGCCCACGGCATCCTGGAAGTCGCTGTTGTCGTCGATCAGCATGCTCGAGTCGCTCATGGCGTCATTGCTGCCGCGCTCGAGCGCGTCGTGCTCTGCGGCGAAGCCTTGCCAGTCGGGCGGGATAAGGCCAGCGGCACTGCACACACGCCAGGGCACGGTGCGCACCAGACGGGCCGCGTCCGCCCGCAAACGGTGCGTCAGACCCGAGACTCGCGAGCGACTGCCACGCGGCCGGGCTGGGATTGGCGGGGGCCTCAACGACCACGGGCTCGGGCATCTGTGCGCGCTCGGCAGCTGCGCGGCGCGCGGCCGCTCAGCCACGTACGCGCGCAGTCACGTTTGTGATGGGACAGCGCGCACTGATGCTGATCTTGTTCCACATCGTCGGCGCCTGCTTCTTGAGCGCAAACGAGGCCTTCGTGCCGTAGACCTTGACCGAGCTGCCCGCGGCGTCGACGGCCTGGTCCGTATTGAGCGTGTACGACGTCGTGTCCCAGAGAGGCTCGTCGTTGCCGCTGTTGCCGTTGCTGCCGTGCCGCACCGTGAGGACGACCTGTGCGTGTACCGTCAGCCTGCGGAGAGCGGCACGCAGGTCTGGCGGCACCTTGCCACCGTGTGACGCATCGATGTGCGCGTCCGTCGGCTTCAGGTTCTTGCTGAACACGTCCACGTTGAAAAAATCTTTGTTCTCGTACGTGTCGGTCCTCGGCACGTGTGATGGCCTCTGTGCGGCTGGCTGTGGCGCGAGTGAGCCTGTCGTGGCTGGCCGGTGCTGCGCAGATGGTGCTGCAGCTGTCGGCGGTGCGGCTGTCGGCGTTCGTGGTGCAGCAGCTGGCTGCGGCGCGGCTGGCGCTCTGGCGGGCGCTGGTGATGTCACGCCCGTCGCGTCCGGCTGGCCCGCCGCGTCGACGGCCGCAGGCTTCTTCTTCTTCTTGCGGTTTCGGCGCTTCTTGCGCTTGGCGCTCCCCGCCGCCGGCGTCGCCTCGTCGCCATCAGTGCTGCCATCAGCACCTTCAGCACCCGCATCGCCGTCGCCGTTGTCGTCCTCGTCGTCGTGGTCGTCGTCGTGGTCGTCGTCCACGTCTGCCGTGCTGGCCGGCACCTCGGGCTCGACTTGCAGCTTCTTGCGCGGCTGCGGTGTCGCCGCAGTCGCCGCAGCAGTCGCCGGCGTTGTCGCGTCCGTCTCAACATGCGGCTTCTTCGGCGGCGCCCCTGGCTCATAGTAGCTGTTAAAGTCGAGGTTGAAGCTGACCTTTCGCTCGCGCGCGCGCCCCGCTGCCGCCGCCGCCGCCCTGTCCGCGTCGGCCGCGCTCGCCTGCTGCGCCGTCCGCGCGTTCGCCACCGCCGCCGCCTCGGCCGCCGCAGCCGCGTTGCGCGCCGTGTTGGCTGCGAGCGCCGCCTCATGCGCCTTGCGACGCTTGCGCGCGCTAGGTTTCGGCCGCCGCGCGTGCGAGCCGGCCACGCCCTCGCCGTCGCTCTCGCTGCTGGCCGTGCCCGAGGCCAACGCGGCGTCGGCGTCGCGCGCAACGTCGGCCATGCCTGGCGATGCACGACTCGCGTCTCCTGCAAACTTTGCCGGGTGCGCCCGCAGCTCAGGCTTCACCCGGGTGACGCCGCGCTTTTTCGCCTGCTCGTCTCCTTCGCGCGTCGTCGCACCAACCCACCGGCCGCCGAGGGCGCGAGCGCGAGCGCGCCGCCGCCGCCGCAGAGAGAGAGAGAGAGAGAGAGAGACCGAGACACCGCCACGATGTCGCAGAACAGGAAGCTGCAGAGTGCGTCGACCCCTCCCGCACCCGCACGCATGCACTGCTGCGCTGACGAACGCGCGCGCGCTCGCGCCGGCCAGCCGAGATCGAGCGCGTCTTCAAGAAGATCTCGGAGGGCGTGGAGAACTTTGAGGACATCTGGAACAAGCTCTACAGCACCGACAACCTCAACCAGAAGGAGAAGTTTGAGGTGCGCGCCGTGCTCTGCCTTGCCGTGTCGTGCTGGTGTGGCACACCCGGCTCACTTTTGCCGCAACGCTGCAACCCGCGCCGCACGTCGCAGGCCGACCTGAAGAAGGAGATCAAGAAGCTCCAGCGGCACCGCGACCAGATCAAGACATGGGTCTCGTCGGGCGAGATCAAGGACAAAAAGCCGCTGATGGAGCAGCGCAAGCTGATCGAAACGGTGCGCCGCTGGCCGCGCCCGTGCCGCGCACGCTGACCGTCGGCGCGCGCAGCAAATGGAGCGCTTCAAGGCGTGCGAGAAGGAGATGAAGACCAAGGCATATTCGAAGGAAGGCCTCGCGTCCAACAAGATGGACCCGCGCGAGAAGGCACGGCCGCGTTGCTTGCACGCTCCGTGGCCGCAACTGCGCTTACTGCTTGCTCTCGCGCGCCCGCCACCAGGCCAAGATGGAAACGCGCAAGTGGATCGCGGATCTGCTCGACACGCTCAGCACGCAGATTGACTCGTACGAGGCCGAGCTGGAGCTGCTGCAGGCGCGTGTGCGAATCGCTCACGCGACGAGCGGGGTGGCTGACCTGCGCGCAACGCGCAAACGTAGGCCAAGAAGAAGACGTCGTCCATCGGCGAGCGCATGGAGAAGGTCGACAACATCCTCGAGCGGCACAAGTTTCACCAGGGGCGGCTCGAGCTGATCCTGCGCCTGGTCGACAACGACACGCTCGAGGTCGATGCGGTGCGCGCAGTGCCGTGCCGACGCCGCGCGACCACACGCCGTGCTCAACGCCTCGCAGATCAATCCGCTCAAGGACGACCTCACGTACTACACTGAGAGCCACGAGGACCCGGACTTTGTCGAGGACCCGGGGCTGTACGACGAGCTCGACCTGAAGGACGACATGCTCGACGACGATTACTCGGACGACAGCGACGACGACTCTGGTGCGCGCGCTTGTGTGGCACACAGCAGCAGGCCGCTGATGGTGAATGCGCGCGCACAGACGAGCCCAGGCCCGCACGCGAGCGCAAGGAGAAGACCGAGGCACCCGCGGCCAGCGCAGCCGCGCCCGCCGCCGCCGCGCCCGTCACACCGGTGCCCGCAGCCGTGCCTGCGCCGGCACCTGTCGTCGCACCGACGGCACCAGCAGCCGCACCAGCCGTGGCGGCTTCTGCGGTAGCCTCGGGGGGCGCCAAGGGCGGCAAGAAGGACGAGAGCGCGTCAACACCAGCAGCAACAGCAGCGGCAGTGGCGGCAGGGGGGGCGCCCACGGCAGTGGCCACGCCTGCTGCGCCGGCCGCGTCCGCAGCGCCGGTGACGCACGCCGAGGCCGTCAAGGGCGGCAAGGGCGCGAACGCAGCAACGAAGGAGGACGCGAGCGCAAAGCACGGCAAGGGCGGGGCTGCCGCTGCCGGCGGAGCTGCCGCGGGGACCAGCACCGCCGCCATCGCAGCAGCAGCAGCAGCAGCCCAGGGTGCAAGCGCGCCCACGACTGCCGCGGCGGCCGCGGCCGGCAAGAAGAACGCGCCCAGTGCGGCGGCGGTCGCAGCCGGAACAGCGTCGGTGACGGGGACGACGGGCGCAGTGACGGCTGCATCAGTCGCTGCCAAGGCGACGGCAAACGACACCAAGCCCGCAGCGCCGCTGTCGACCGCGGCCGTCGCGGCAAAGGCCGCGAACGCGTCGTCTGGGGCGGCATCGACGACCGGAGCGGGCGGGTCAGGCGCACCCACAGCAGCGTCGGTCGCCGCGGGCAAGCCATCTGCGGCCGCCGTGGCGTCGGGGCAGACTGCTGCGCCGGCGACACCATCCGCAACTGCGGCCCGCACCACGTCGAACGGGCCAGCCGTGCAGCCCGCGCAGCCGTCTCAGCAGCCGACGGCAGCAGCCGTTGCCGCGGGGAGAGCGGCATCGACGTCTGGCGCCGTGCAGCCCGCGACACCCGCAGCGGTACCGCATACTGCGCCAGCATCCGCGGCCGCAGCGCCCGCACACGCACCAGCGGCAGCGGCAGCGGCAGCCTCGGTAGCAACACCCAGCGTCGCAGCGTCGCTCCCTCCCGCTGCCGCTGCCGTGGCCGTGCCCACCGCGGTCGTCACACCCGTCGCGCCGTCGGCAGCCGCGCCCGCACCCGCTGCCTCGATCAGCGCGGCCGTGTCTGCGTCAGCGGCGTCGGCCGAGTCTGCAGCGGCGCTGCAACTGGGCAGCGCGTTTGGCGGCCCGCTGGGTGCGCTGGGGCTGTTTGGCGACGGCGTGAGCGCGCGCGACGAGGACCGCGACTTTGTGCTGGACGCGTTCCTGGGCGGCAAGGTGCCCGGCGTGCTGAGCGACCTCCTGCCGACGTACGAGAGCGTCAAGGCCAAGGTCTCGCTCGACAATCCGCAGCAGCAGGTCGCGCTGCTCGAGTCATCGATGCAGAACCTGCCCGACACGACCGACGGAGAGCGGTGCGTGAGCGGCGCGCTGAACGTGCGCAAGCTTACACAGACGCACGCGCAGCCTGCGCTACTACGTGCCGCACGCGCCGCAGGCCGCGCCGCCGTACTACCCGCAGGCGCCGGCGGCCGTGCTCGACAACCCGCAGCTGTTTGAGAAGCTCGACATTGACACGCTGTTCTTCATCTTCTACTTCCAGCAGGGCACTTACCAGCAGTGCGTGCTGCGGCATGCCTGTCAGCCGCACGCGCTCTTACATCTACGGCTTGCGCACTTAGGTACCTGGCTGCTCGCGAGCTCAAGAAGCAGTCGTGGCGCTTCCACAAGAAGTTTTTCATCTGGTTCCAGCGGCACGAGGAGCCCAAGGCGATCACGGAGGAGTTTGAGCAGGTGCGTTGTTGCCCGCACGCACGCGTTTGACCGGCTGACGCGCGATCCGGCGTGGCTTGCAGGGCACGTACATCTACTTTGACTTTGAGACGAGCTGGTGCCAGCGCAAGAAGGCCGACTTCACGTTCAACTACCAGTTCCTCGAGGACGAGATGTACGTGTGAGCGCGCATATGCTGTACAGCCGGGTCGGGTCAGGCACGAGCGCAGCAGACAGCGAGTCGGGTGATCGGGTGATCGGTTTGGTGACGATGTCGCGCGGCGTCCACGTTGCGGCGCTTGCGCTGCTCCTGGCGACGGTCGCACGCGCCGAGGACCTGTGCGCGCGCGCGCTGCCGAGCTCGGTGCGACAACACCTTAACCGAGCCGGGGCGGCTGAGCGTGCGGCGCGCAGGCCGACCCGTGCCTGCCGGGCGGGCGCTTCGACCCGCTGCTGGGCCGGTGCATGGGCTACTACGACCGCCCGTGCTTCGCGTGCTACGCCGGCGAGCAGTGTCGCGACGAGCTCGGCCCGGACGCGTGCGCCGTGTCGGTGACAAGCGGCGACCCGATGGTGCTGCAGGAGGTGTGGGAGTCGGTCTACGGTGCGTCGCTTCGTGGCGCCGTTCCTTTGCCGACGTTCGCACAGAGACCTCGCCGTGCCTGACCACGCCCAACGACTACCGCATGAACTACCAGAACGCGGCGGCCGAGCAGCCCGTCGCGCCGCTGCGCGAGGCGATCCTGTCCGCGCACCGCCAGGTCGGCAACGTCGCCGACGTTGACGCGTACGAGATCGTGCTCGGCCACGGCGCCACGGGCGTGCTCGAGGCGGCGCTGTACGCGCTCGCAGAGTTGGGCACGGCCGACGCGTACGACCTGCTTGTGCAGCGCCCGCACTGGAACAAGTACTCCTCGGTGCGGCGGCGCGCACAACGGCGAATGGCGTCTGACCCGTACACGCAGCTCTCGCGCACGATCGTTCCCTCACGCCGGCGCAGCGTTGACGGCCTGCCCGTGCCGTTCAACTTCAACTACACGGCCGAGGGCGCGCGCGACAGCACCATCGAGGTCCTCTGCGTGCCGAGTGCGCCGCCGCGTCCCGCTGCCCGCGCCTGCTTGCCGCTGACACGGGACGCGCGCAGACAACCCGGACGGCCAGTACCGCCAGCCACGCGTGACGGACGAGTCGCGGCTCATCGTCGACGCCGTGTACGCCTGGCCGATGTACACGACGCTGCGCGCCCCGCTCACGCACGACATCATCATCTTTGGCCTGTACGCTGCCCTGCGCGGGAAAGGCGCCTGCCTGACGCACCGCTCCGCGCGTCGCAGCACCAAGCATACCGGCCACGCGGGCTCGCGCGTCGGCTGGGCCCTCGTGCGCGACAAGGCCGTCGCGCAGACCATGCGCACGTACTCGGTGCTCAAGACCAACGCCGTCTCGATCGACGTGCAGCTGCGCGCCCTGCACGCGCTCCAGACTCTCGCCGCCGACATCACCCCGCCACTCCCGCGCATGTACACGCGCGGCGCCGAGCTCCTCACCGACCGATGGGAGCGCGTCGTGGCTGTGTTCCGCGAGGCGCCGTCGCCGTTCACGCTGCTCAACGCTGACACGCGCGGCGCGTTCCTGTGGATCCAGTGCCCGACCGGGTACAACTGCCAGGCGCTGTTCCGCGCGGCCGGCATCGAGGGCAGCGACGGCACGGCGTACGGCGGCGCGTCGGATCAGGTGCGTAGCCCGGGCTTGCGCTCACGCTCTGCTGACGGGAGCGTGCTTGCAGGTGCGCATGAACTTTATCGGCCGCTCGGTCGAGTTTGAACAGCTCCTACCGCGCATCCGCGCGCGCCTGTACGACATGCCGCTTGAGCAAGGGGCGGCCTACGCGCGCCTACTGTCGCTGCCGCACGTGTCCGAGTTGTGAATGCGCCCGTTTGCTGTGGGACAAATACCGGTAGTTTCGCTCGCTCAATACTGGCTTCAAAATGCATGCTTGCCGCGCGTGTGCGTCGTCAGGGTCGTGTACTGCTCGTACTCGGGCACGGGCGGCTTGCGCACGGGCGACCAGCCCGTGTGCTTCTTGGTCGCCTCGAGCGCGCGCTTCTCGGGCGTGTTGAGCACGCGCGGCCGCGAGGGCGGCGGCGGCAGCGAGTAGTGCACGTCACTGCCAAGGTCGCCGCTGCCGTCGCCACCGTTGGCCGTGTGCTGCGAAAACCTCGACGAGGCCGTGTTGGTCCGGGCCGACGTCGCGAGTGGCTGGCGCGGCGTGGGCTGCGCTGATGGTGAGTCCACCATAGGCGAGGCACTTTCGCGCACCTTTGCCACCCTGCGCTCGGCAGGCGCGGCGGTCGGCGCGGCCGCAACGGGCTTGCCCGGCGTCAGCGGCGGCTTGGCGGACGAGCTGCTCGTGCTCGGCGTCAGCGGCGGCTTGGCGGACGAGCTGCTCGTGCTCGGCTTGCTCTTTGGCATCGTCAGCATCGGCAGGCGCGACGCCGGTGCGGTCGTCGTCGGTGCGGTCGACGACCGTGCGAGCACGGTTGGTGCAGTGGCCGCGGTTGGTGCGGTCGGCGCAGCTGGCGCAGGTGGCACAATCGTCGCAACCTGCACAACCGGCGCAACCGGCGCAGCTGTCGCAGTGACAGCTGCCGGTGGCGCGGCGACAAACACCGAGCGTGGCTGCGTGGGCGGGCGCAGCCGGCTTGCAGGCAGTCTGGCCGGTCGCACAGCTGCCGCGGAGGCCACCACGGGTGCCGCTGCAGGCGACTTGACCCGCGCGGGCTCGAAGCGGCGCATGTGCGCGTCCAGCCGCGCGCGCGCCGCAAGCTCGAGATCGGTCACGACCGGGCCCATGAAGACCTCCTTCTCGCGCCCGAGCGGCGACTCGGCCGGCACCCACGCGGCGGCGGCGGCGGCGTCCTTGACAGGCGTCGTGACGGCGAGCACGGCGTCGTCCAGCTCCAGCGAGTCAAGCGCGTCGAGGTCGCCGAGGTCAACCGGCGTCGCGTCGAGCAGCGAGAGCGTGCTGTCGAGGAAGCCTGCGGCGCGGTCAGGGACCCGGCACACCGCAAAGAGCAGACGACGCCGCAAACCTGCTTCGGCCGCGTTGTCGGGCAAAGCCCACGCGCTGCGCACCTCACGACTGCGCCGCTTGCTCGCCCTGGCGCCAACGGGCACGAGCCAGTGGTCGGCGTCGTCGTCCGCCGCCGCCGCCGGCGCGAGCCCCAGGTCGCCGAGGCCGCCGTCGTCCTCCTCCTCGAGCAGCCACGCGTCGGCGTCCATGACGGCAAAGACGTAACGGCGCCTGACCACAGCGGCTGACCATACTCGCGCGAGCACGGCCGTGATGCAGACGCTGCGCCGGATGATGGGCGCGCCGGGCGCGTCGGCCAAGCCCAACGCGTTCACCGACATTGTGGGTGCGTCGCCGCTGCCCGTGTGGAGCGCACCGAGCGTGACCACTTGCACTCCACGCGCACAGAGCAGGCCACGTCCGAGGCCAACGTGAGCGAGAACTGGGACCTCAACCTGCAGATATGCGAGATGGTCGTCGCGCGCCAGCCTGACGGGTGCGCGCCCCACGCGCCGCACACGTGCGCCATGCCTCACGCCGCGCACCGCACGCAGGCCCAAGGAGGCCGCCAAGGCGATCAAGGCGCGCGTCGTCACGGCCAAGAACCCCAAGGTCGCGCTCCTCGCGCTGTCGGTGCGCCGGGGGCGGGGCGTCCCCTCCCTGCGTTCGACTTACTCGACGGCGGCCGGGCAGCTGCTGGAGACGTGCGTCAACAACTGCGGCGCGCAGTTCTACCACATCGTCGTGACGAAGGACCTGAACGACTACGTCAAGTATGCGCAGGTGCGTGACGTCGACGCCGTGTGGTGCCGTCTCACGCGCGCCTTCCGCAGACCAGCGGTCTCGACGAGGCCATCCGCGCCAAGGTGCTCGACCTGATCCAGGTCTGGGCCGTCGCCATGGCCGCCGACCCGGCCGCGCGGCCCGTGCACGACGAGTACGAGCGGCTGAGGGCGAGCGGTGCGGGCACGCGCGCCTCGTGTGACATAGAACCGCGCTCATGCCGCAGCGCCGGCAGGGATACCCTTCCCGCCACGCGACCTCAACGAGATGACGCCCGTGCCGATGTATCCGTCGCCGGTGCGCCCGGGCGGCTCGCGCGACGTGACACCAACGCGTGTTGCAGAGCATCGTCCCAGCCGCCTCACCGCCGCCCGCCGCCGCGCACCCGCAGCAGTACGCCGGCGCCGCGGCCAGGCAGCCGATGACCGGTGGCGTCGTCAACCCGCAGTTCATGGCCGGCCCGCCGCCGCCGAGGGTGCGCGTGTGTGCGCGGACGTGGCTGGCATACTCACAACGCACGCCACGCCCGCAGCCCATGTACGTGCAGCCGCAGCCGCCGGGCGTCGTGTACCTGCAGCCGCAGCAGCCGGGCCTGGCGTGGTACCCGCAGCCGCCGGTGGTGTACCAGCCGGTGATGGTGCGCCGCTGCGCGCTCGACATGTTGCGTGCTGACGGCGCCGTGTCGCAGCGCATGCAGCCGCCACCGGTTATGCAGCTCCAGCCGCAGCATCAGCAGCAGCGCGAGATGATGGCAACGCAGCGGTCGGTGGGCACGGTGCGGCTGGTCGGATGGCGATGTGCACACGTTGCTCACTGAAACGGCAGATGAGCGTGCACGACGAAGTGCGCACGATGAAGGAGACGGTCAAGGTGTTTGGCGAGCTCGTCAGCAACGCGGACCCGTCGCAGCCCGTGTCGGAGAACGTGCTGCTGGTGGTGCGCGCTCGCTGCCGGCACGGCGCCGTCTGCTCAGCTGCCCCGGATGCGTCTTTTTTGCGGTGCAGGAGCTGAAGGAGCAGATGCTCGGCATTCGCGCGCGCGTCTCAAACATGCTGGCCGACGCCACGGACGAGCAGCTGATCGGTGCGTGTGCTCACGCTTGACGTGCCGTGCTGCAGTGCTGACGCTGCGCGCCCGTGCAAAAAAAAAGGCACCCTGCTCGACCTGAACGACCGCATCAACATGCACCTGGACGCGTACGGCCTCCTGGCGGTGCGCAACGCGCGCCATGCCTGTGCGGGCGCCGCTGAATGCGCTGCAGGAGCGGCGCTTCAGCGGCGCGTACGGCTCAGGCCGGGTGCCGTCGGTTGCCCAGACCAACTACCGCAGTCCGGGCTCGACGGCGGCGGCATCTCGAGACCTGATCGACCTGGGCGACGGCGAGCAGGTGCAGCCCGAGCTGACGTACCAGCAGGTGTGCCCGACCGGGGGCACAGCGCGCGCGCTCGCAGCAGACTGACCATTGACCGCGCCGCAGCTTCAAGAGATGCACCAGCTCGTCAACCTGAACGACCCCGCGGTGATGGCCGAGATGGAGGACCTGGGTGCGCACGCACTGCATGCACGCGCATGTGCTCGGCATAGGAACTGACGTTGCGTGCGCGCAGCCCTCGAGTCGCGCCGTGCGCCGCGGCCGGCGGCGAGCAGCAGCAACAGCAGCGCGCCGCCGCACGTCGGCACGGGCAGCCCCGTCACGCCCACGCGCGCGACCACGAACCCGTTTGAGCAAGAGCTCCTGCATCAGCAGGCACACACGCAGTCGCCGCCGCCGCAGCAGCAGCAGCAGCAGCAGTCGCAGCAGTACCAGCCGCTGAACCCGACCGCGCACACGCAGTCGCCGCTGCAGGAGCCTGCGTACACCCAGCCGCCCGCACAGCCGCCAGTGCACTCGCCAGCGCAGCCGTACTACCAGCCGTACTACATCAGCAGCGGCGTCGGCAGCGGCGTCGGCAGCGCCGGCGCGGTGAGCGGACCGCCTGGCGGCGGGACCGGGACAGCTGCGCCACCGGCCGAGCCGCTGCGGTACATGATGCCGTCGATGGCCCAGCCGAAGCCCAACGACGACCGCGAGTTTTTCTGACGGCGACGTGGTCACTCCCTTGTGTTTTCCTTGTTGTGTGCGCGAAACGACTCGGCTGATACACGTCACCGGGGGAGGCACGGCTCACACGACAGCTGGGGCGGGGAGGGCGCCACAGAGGACGTCAAAGGGACTGCCGCAGAGCGCGCAGCCCGTCTCGGCGCGCTGCAGCAGGCGCTGCGCCCACCACGGCGTGAGCCACGGGTACTCGGCCGCGACGGGCCACACAAGCGCAGAGCCGCAGGTGGTGCAGCGCAGCACCGCGCGCGGCGACATAGCCGGCTGCAGAGTCTCCTGGCAGCGGTCTGTGTGCGCACGGTCAGCCGGCACCGCACAGCACAGAACGGCGCACCCAGCGTGTGCTGCTGCGAACAGCGGCCCTGCAGCGGCCAGGGCTGGCTCACGGGGACGTTCGCAGCGGCCGCCGGAGGGCACCAGGGGCACGCATCGCCCGCGGCGATCTCATGGCGCAGCAGCACCGCCTCGAGCCGCGCGCGCACAGGCCCGCTCGGCTCCGCCATGCCGCTGCCCGTCGCCGCCAGCATCGTGTCGGTGAGCGCGCGGTGCAGCTGCGAGATCTGCAGCTCGGACGGGCCCGCGTCCGTGGCCGTGTGCCGCTCGAGAAACAGCTGCACCACCGGCGAGCCGATCCGGGCCATGAGGTCGCGGCACGCCGGTGTGTTGATCTCGAGCAGCTCCCACAGCACGGCCAGCAGCGACGGCGGCGGCGTCTGCGCCAGCGCGGCCTGCACGAGCGCTGGCAGGCGCGCGACGGCCACCTCCGCGCCGAGTGCCGCCAGGTCGACAAACATCGTGCGCCGATCGGTCAGCTCGGGCGAGGACGGGCTGAGCATGGGCTCGCTGGCGGGTCGAACCACCCGGTGAGTCAGTGTCGCGCACAAAAGTGGGCACGCACCTCATGACCAGGTGCAGCACGGTGCCCATCGGGCTCGCGTCCACGCCCAGCACGCGCGCCTTCGGCTGCTTGATGCGCTCGCGCACCTGTTGCGTCAGCCACGCGGACGCTTCGGCGTCGGCCGTCGCACTGCCGTCCTGGCGCGGCCTCGTTAGGCGCACGGTCACAGCCAGCCACAAAAGGTCAGCGCGTACCGTCGTCAGCGCGAAGCACAGCAACTCGCCCGTGTGGTCCACCACGGCGAGCCGCCCGGTCTCGCGCAGCAGCGGCAGCCACAGAACAGCTGCCGCGCAGAGCCATCAGGGACCACTCTGCGTGCTGTTGCGGTCACACACGCACCGACGGGCAGCACGAGCGTCGGCAGCGGCAGCGGTAGCGGTAGCGGCACGTGGGCGGCCTGCACGTCTGCAGACGAGAACACGCGCAGGTGCAGCTCGGTGTGCTTGACGATGACGAGCAGCGCCGCGCCGTTGTCCAGCTGTGTGCGCGCGTCAGAGCCACACACGCGGGACGCCACAGCCCACTGCACCGGCAGCCAGTGTAGCAAGCACACGTTGAGCCCGTCGGCCGCGACGGCGTTGGCCGTGGGCGTCTCTGGCGGCGCGCCGACGCGGACCACGTCGACCTGGCCCGTGTCAAGGGCCACGGCGAGCCACGCAGTGCCGTCCGCCAGAGCGCACGCTGCTCCCACACCCACCCACACGCCCGCGGTCAGCTGCACCACACGCGCCGTCGTCGCACTTACGCGCCCAGGCCAGTCGCACGGCGCGCGCCGGCATCTGCAGCACGCCGGCGGGCACGCAGTCGGTGAGCTGGCGCAGCGCGGCCGTGACGGGGGCAAACTGCCACAGCGTCACGCGCCCCGCGGCCGTGGCCAGCGCCAGCACGCTGCCGCGGCCGCCCACGAGCAGCGGCGACCAGCCGGCGTCTGCGCGCGCGGCGTGAGCAAGGGATGGCGCGCAACATCGGCGCTCACCGAGGACGAGCTGCACGTCGCCCGGCTGCACGTCCACGGGCGCGACACGCTGCGTCACGTCGAGCAGCTGCGAGCCGCGCCGACGGTCAGCACCGCCCACCCACGGATGGCGGTGCGCACCGTCGCCCAGTCGCTGCGCTGGCGCAGGCCCGTGACGAACACGCGATGGCGCGACGTGGCGCAGACGAGCACGGGCCGGCTGTGCGGCGAGCGTGCGGCGCGTCAGCCGTCTGTGCACACGCGAGCTCACGAGGGGGGACTGCGCGCACCCGTGGCCGATGCGCAGCCCGCGCGGCGACCACGCGATCGTGCGCACCGACTCGGGCGTCTCGCGGGCAAAGGCGCGCTGCATCGCGAAGACGGCTGCGCGCGCCGCGCCCTCGTCTCAGCGCCGCATCGGCGTTCCGGGGGAGGTTGCGCGTGTGACGCACGGTGCGACGCGCTGCGCGTCCACGCGCCGCGCTCGGGCGCGTCCGGCAGCGCCCACTCGAGCGCGATCTGGCGGCGCACGGCGGGCCACTGTGCGCGCGGGTGAGCGCGCTTCGCGTGCGGCATCCCGCGCACCACGACGCGGACGGCCGTGTGCAGCCGCACGGCGACGGGCGCCAGGTCGTCCGCGCACCAGCGCACGCCGTGCGGCGCCGCCAGCGGCGGGAGTGGCACCGGCGCGGGCCGCGGCAGCTCCATTCTTCAAGTACAAAATGCGCAACTCACGGTTCGAGCCACAGCCCGAGTGCTCTCAAGGCAGACTCCTGCGGTGCGGGCAAGGGCGCGTGAGCAGCCGGCACGCGGCGGCGATGCATACGGCGCACCTTCTCGGGCACCTTCTTGGGCGTGAGGCAGTGTGCGACCATCGTGTGGCCCGCGGAGATCGCCTGCACGGTCGGGCACTCGCGCGGGACGTCTGCGCGCGGCAGCAATGAGCCACGCCGCGTCGGGCGGGAAGGTCGCACGCACGCTGCTGCCCGAGCATGCCCACGCGCAGGTACACGATCTTCTCCGTGCGCCCCTGCAGCACGACCATCTGGGGCAAAACGCGCGTCGGTCTGTCGCACCACGCGCGGCAGACACGACGCACGCCAGCGGCATCGGCATCCGCGGGCTTGCGCAGCTGCAGGCCCGCCTGCAGCAGGATCGTGTTGACGGCGACCTGGCAGGCCGCGGCGGCGCAGCGTGTCAGGCTGCGATAGCTCGGCGACGCGCGCACCTGGTCGTCGTGCGACTCGCCGACGACGTGCATCACCGCCAGGCGCAGCAGCGAGCGCACGCGCACGTTGGCGCGCAAAAATATCACGCCCATGCAGACTGTGGTCCCTGGCGCCCCCCGCAGCAGCCGAGTGTGAGCGAACCAGCCGCGTCGAGCGACGTTGAGCGCGCACCCCATTTCTGGTGGATGTGCGCGGGGAACGTGCCCTGGCTGGCGACAACGTCGAGCGGCGCAGCTGCCACTGCAACGCTTGGCCGCAGCCAGACCGCGTCAACGTCCGACTGCAACACGTCCACGCCTGTACGCCGCACGCGTCAAGTGTGCATCAGAGCGAGCGCGCAGCGGCCCATACCTGCCGCCAGCACAGCGTCCATCAGCAGCAGCCGCACGGCCCACAGACGTGCGGTCGACGACAAAGCGCGCACGGGCGTGGCCAGCGCGAGGGCCATCGGCATCACCTGCGCCGACCGGCTGATCAGAGGAGCGTTGTGGCATCACCTGCACCCGCACCTGCTCGCCGTGCACGCCCAGCACCTTGCCACCGAGCCGCTCGCCTGCAGCCGTGGGGGTTGCGTCAACACCAGCCGCGAGCAGACAGGCGGACGCACCGTCGGGCACAAGGCTTGCGAGCTTGGCGCAGGTTTGCTCGCTTAGGCAGACGACGACGTAGTTGCTCTCGCCCACGCGGTCGAGTGAGCGCGCCCAGTTGATTGCAAGCGCACCTGGTCCACGCCGCGGCGTGAGTGACACACACACACACACACACACACACACACACACACACACACACACACACA
>CALSCO010001185.1:0-42403 GCA_943704415.1 Parvularia atlantis | reverse complement strand
GGGGGGGCTGGACCTTGCGCGCTGCGCGATGTGACACGCAGTGATTGTAGGCGGCGGCAGCACGACGCTCTACGACAACGGCGCCGTGCTCAACGTGCTCATCGACTCGTGCCTGCCGGGCCAGGTGCCCGACGGCTACGGGCGGCGCGGCTGCGAGCGGCCGCTGACGACGGTCGCGTGCGTGCGGTGATCGCCGCTGCCCTGGTTGTGTACAGTGCAATGTTCAGATCGAGTACTGCGGCGCGCCGCCGGGCTTCTGCTGCAGCGGCTTGTCCTTGTCCTTGTTGCGCGGCGGGTCCGGGAACTTGAACTCCTGGTTGAGCGTGACGATGGCCTTCTTGAACTTGGCCTCGGTGCGCGGCCGCCCAAACTTGTCGCGCTTCTGCCGCGCCATGTAGTTCATCGTGTTGACCTGCAGCACGTTCAGGCCGTACACGCGCTCGAGGTAGCTGTGCGTGCGGGTCGTCAGTGCTGACAGCGGCTCGCACGGGGGCCGCGCGCACTTCCTGATGTCGATCTTGGACAGCGTCGGGCTCTGCGTGCGCGCGCGTTCGCGTGAGCCGGTCGACCGTGCGCAAGGCGCGCGCAAGGCGCACCACGCGGAAGGCGACCTGGTTGAACTTGGTCGAGGGCGAGCGCACGAGCTTGAACACGAGGTTCGGCAGGAACGCGTGCGTCTTGGCTGCCATGCTGCGTGGGAGGGGCAGGGGTGAGGGCGGGCGGGTGAGCGCGTGCAGACGACAGCAAGAGCGGAGGCCATGATGGGTGCGGTGTGGCGGGGAAGCGAGCTCGAACTCGACCTTATAGAAGCCCAAACACCGCATCAACGGCGCACGGAACAGGCCTGGCTTATCTCAAGAACCACGAGCACTGCTCGTGATGCGGGGGGAAACCCCTGAGGCTGCCTCGGGCCCGGAGAAAGGTGCCACCAAGGACGACTCGGCTCCACAATGACACAAGGAGTTCAGTTTAGGCACTTTTGTAAGAGGCGCAACTGGCACAAAGACAGGGAGAGCATCACGGCGCCGCACTCGAGAGCGCGCCCGCCAGCACTGTCACGATCGGCCCGGGTACGTTGCTCTTGCCCCAGACCGCGGCCCAGCTCGGCAGGTCGTCGATCACGGCCTGCTGAAGAGGCGAGACCGCGCGCACGTTGCTCCAGAGCTCGAACGCGATGCCGGCCGAGGTGGCCGTGCCGACGTCGAACCGCAGCGTGAGCTGCTGCACGTCGGCGCGCGAGCGGATGAGGATCGCGCGCCCCTCCTTGACCTCGATGTAGCCGGGGAACTGTGCGTGCGCGTGCGTTGAGTGCGCGGCCCGGGGTCGGCGTGCGCGGGCGGGCACGCACGTTGTAGCCGGCGATGTAGGTGCCAAGCGGGCCAGGCGGTGGGATCTACGGTGAGGTCAGCGTGAAAAAGGCGCACGTGTCGGGTGCGCACCGGCGCGACGAGCGACCACCCGACGAGGTCGCCGGTGAAGCGGAAGAGGATGGCTGAGGCGTCGGGCGCGGCGAGCTCGAGCTCGACCTCCCACACGCCGTTGATGATGGCCGAGCCTGCGCGCGCGCGCGCGCCGTGCACAGTCAGCGGGCTGCGGCGGCACACGGGACAACGTGGTGCGGCGCACCGAGCTTGCGCAGCGTCGGCGTGGTCACGTTGGGCTTCACGACGTCCACGCGGCCCAGGCACAGGCCGTCGCTGAGCAGGAAGCGGTACTGCGGCACGGTGCACGCGTTCCAGGCGGTGTAGGCGCTCATCTCGTTGGTGATCTGCCATGGGGCGTGCGGCGCAACGTCAGCGGTCCGTGCCGCGCGGCAGCAGCGGAGGGAAAAACGCACGTCGCTCAGCCGGCCCGGGTTGGGCGCCGAGAGCGTGATGAAAGACTGCGACGCGGTCTCGTTGTTGTAGTCGAGGCGGGTGTAGTGCGTGACCTCGACTTGGCGCGGGCGTGCGTCGGTGAACGGCGCGACGGCAAACATGCCCACGAGCAGCGCGATGAGCGCGCCCGTCGCGAGGATGGCCGAGAGCACGGAGCGGTGCTGGTAGCGCTGCTGCAGCGCGAACCACGGCGCCGTCACGGCCACCGCAAACAGGCCGTAGATGATGCCGACAAACAGGCCGAGGTACGTGCCGCCCTGGGGCACGCCCAGCCGCGCGAGCACGGGCACGATGCTGAACGTGCTGCTGTAGGCCAGGTTGAGCGTGAGCAGCGTCGGGAAGATGGTCCACGTGACGTAGAACAGCGTCCACGCGACGCGGTCCCGGCGGGTGAGCGACGCGGCCGTCTGCGCGGGGTACGGGAACGTCGAGACGCGCTCGGAGGTGTCGGGGGCGTTGATGACCTTGCTCGCGCTGCCCCAGACGTCGTCGTTGCTGCGGACGCAGGTGGGATCAGCGCACATGAGACGGCCGTGGCAGCGCGTGCGGTACGCACGTATCCTCGTGCGCCACCGCGTCGTAGTTGGGCCGCACGGTGTCGGGCGACGACGTCGCGCCAAAGTAGATGACCGCGCCGAGCGCCGCCACGTTGAAGCTCATGCAGTACCTGCGTGCCGCGCGCGTGAGCCAACTCAAGGCCGACCACGCCACGCACCAGAACGGCAGATACGCCGCGCCCCAGCCACCAGCCGTGAGTATAATCATGATCGCAGTGAAGATGATCTGAACCGAGCAGGCCACGAGCACCTCGTTCGGCACGACCGCGCCGCCGTAGCCGCGGTTCCAGAGCGGCCAGCGGAACTGGCACCAGGTCCGTGAGCATCCCCGCCACACGTTTGTGCCCGCACACGCACCCAGTGCAGGCCCGACGCGTGCGCGAGCAGGAAAAAGTTGGAGCAGACGACGGCCCAGGCGGCGATGGCAAAGACGCCGATGGGCACGTTGGCATACCAGGCAAGCGGGTTGACCTGGTCGAGGATGACGCTTTGCGTTCGTGGCCCGGCGCGTCAGCCCTCCACAGGCGCGAGCACGCTCACGCGCACCCAAACGCGGCCGCCATCAGCACGCTCACAAAGACGTCAAAGCCGATGAAGATGACTGAGAACAGCATCTGGATCGAGATGCCCGCGATGCGGTCCAACACCGGCAGGCGGCTCTGGCGCGTGTACAGGTACAGGCCCGCGGCGAAGATGATGAGCGTGAGCACCGCGCTCATCGACGTCAGCGCCTGTTCGCCGTCGTCGTCGTCAGCACCAAACGCGGGCGCAGGCGCGGGCGCACGCACGATCGCCGTCGTGGGCGCGTAGGCGACGACCGGGCCCAGCAGCACGTCGTAGTACGTCGCCGTCGTGCGATTTTGGCTCGCCGTGAGCCGCTCAAGCGCGTAAAACTCGTGCGCGGCGACCACGCTGAACAGCGGCGTCAGCGCGATGCGAGGCACACACACACACACACGAGGGCGCGCACCCGCTCAGGTACGCAAGCACGTTCTGGCCGTAGACGTACAGCGTCCCGTTCTGGTACGTGTCGAGCGTGTCCAGGCCCGTATTGTAGATGTAGCCGTTGCGGTACAGGTCAAACTCTGCGCGGCGCCGTCGTGAGCGCTGCCGTCGCCACAGCACCACGTCGCCGCACCGATGCCGGGCACGCCGGTCTCGGCAAAGTCCTGCGAGCGCACGCGTGTCAGCCGTGCCGTCGCACGCACGCGCGCGCGTGCGTGGGCGGCGCACGTTGAAGTTGGTGAACGACGGCGAGACCTCAAACAGCTCGGTGCCGATGACCGACGCCTCGGCGTACGGCACCGTGCTCTTGTAGACCGACGCGAGCCAGTCATTGCCCGGGCCGAGCTGCGTGAGCAGCGGGCGGCCCCAGCCGCCGAGCGAGTTCTGCGGCAACACGTTGAGGCGCGGCGCGTGCGGTCGCGCGCGCGGTCGTGCTCGCACCATGTTGACGTAGGTCGCGATCTGCGGGAACCACGGGTGCGTCGAGAAGGCGTCGATGCCGAGTAGGTCTGCAACGCATGTGTGCATGTTAGGCGTGTCACTGCAGCCTAGCGCGCCCGCGCACCGGCCTCCTTCGAGTCGTCAAAGAGCACGATGACCGTCGCGTTGAGCACGTCGCCGGCGGCGGCCCGCGCCATTAGCGTGCGCAGGACCTCGACCGCGGTGGCGACCGAGGCGGCGTTGGCGGACGCGCCGGGCGACCAGTGCGTGCTGTCGTAGTGCGCCGACAGCAGCACGGCGCGGTCGTCGGGGCCGTTGCGGCCGGGCAGGCGCGCCACAACGTTGACGACGTCGGTGTAGGCGATCACGTAGGCCTGCCGTGCGCGCGCGCTCTCGTCAGCCGCCCCTCATGCTGTGCGTGCGCGCACACCTGGTCTGCGAACGAGCGCACGCCCGCCGAGCTCGTCCGGTCGACCTCGAGCCCGAGGTCGGGGTACGTCGCCTGCAGCTCCTTGAGCTCGGCCTGCAGCAGGTCGGCGGCGCGCACGATCGCGTCCGTCGTGCTCAGGCGGCCTGGCCGGCGCGCGCGTGCTAGTCAGGCTGGACGAGGCAGCGCAGGTGGCCGCACCGGCGATGCCAAGGTTGCCGTCGGGGCGCACGACACGCGACGCCGCGAGCGCCACTTCGACGAGCGCGCCGAGCGTCGCGGCGGCGCGCGTCTCGCTAAAGTCGACAAGCGAAACGGGCGCGGGCGGGTTGGGCGGGACGACGTTGGACGGGAGCTGCGCGAGCAGGACGCCGCTGAAGAGCACGGCGACATACGCGCCCTGCGGTGTGCGACGCGGCGCCGCGTGAGCCGCCGTCGCGGCGGCGGCCGTTGCGGGGCGCGCGGCGCACCACGAGCGCGTAGATCGCCAGCGCGACCCACGTCGGCGGCGCCGGGCGCGAGCGGCGCATGTAGTGCGCGCTGGCGTGGTCGCCGCCGTCGTCGAGGCGCGGCGCGAGCAGGCCCTCAAGGTCGTCGCGTGCCATTATTGACGACAACAGCACAAGGCTTGAACGGTCTTGTTTCGAGGGGGTTGTCCCACGCTGCACCGGTTCACACCACACAGCGACACGCGCACACGCGTCCAGCAGGGTGGTGGTGATTGGGGGGGGAGGCGCGCAAGCGCAGAGAGCTCAGAACTTCTGGAACTTCTTGCTCGCGGCGCTCTGCTTCTTGTCGACCTTGAGCACGTTGAAGCGCACGGTCTTCGACAGCGGCCGGCACTGGCCCACCGTGACCGTGTCGCCCTCCTCCACGCGGAACGCGGGCGAGAGGTGCGCCGAGAGCTTCTTGTGGCGCTTCTCGTAGCGGTTGTACTTGCGCACGTAGTGCAGGTACTGCGCCGCATGCGCCGCGGGCGGTGTCAGCGATACTGCCTGTGGGCCCGGGCGCACGGCCTCGCGACGCCGGGGCCGCACCTCGCGGCGGACGGTGATCGTGTTCTTCATCTTGTTGGACGCGACCGTACCCGAGAGGATGGCGCCGCGGATCGACACGTTGCCGGTGAACGGGCACTTCTTGTCGACGTACGTGCCCTCGATCGCCTGGAAAAACACACGCGCACGCACGCGCGCGCAGGTGTGTTGGCCACCGCGCCGACGGGTGTGCCGGGCGCGTGCGTGCGCGCACCTCGCGCGGCGTCTTGAAGCCGAGGCCGACGTTCTTGACCCAGCGGCCGGTCTTGGTCTTCTTGAGCAGCGCCGACTTCGAGTTCTGGAAGACGGCCTCCTGCTTCTGGTACGCACGCTCGGTCTGCAGCGACGTGCGCGCTCGTGAGCAGACAAGGCGCACGCGGGCGAGCGAGGCAAGACGTGAGAGGGGGGGGGGGGGAAAGACGCCTGCAGCGCCGTCGACGCTCCGCGGTCGCGCACGTCGCGCCGTCGCCACGCCCTCGACCGCCCGCCCCGCGCCACGATCCCGCCGGGACGCGCCGCGGCAGCCGCACGGCGACGCACCTGCTGCAGCTCGGCCTGCATGGCTGTGCGCGGTCCGGGACAGAGAAGGAAAAGAGACCTGACTGTGCCCTTCCCTACGGCGGGCTGGCAGCTCGGGTTTCGCGGCCCAGCCCCGAAACATGAGCTGCAGCTCGAGGGGCACCGCCGGCCACGTGCGCGCGGCCACATGGCGCCACTTTCACCCCGGCTTCACACGCCCCCAACTCTTCGTCCCTCCGCCAGCAGCACACGAGATGGCCACCGTCGGTGACTACCGCGTCAAGGTGCGCGCGCGCGGCGCCGCCGTGCACACGCAGCTGCTCACATGCACCCGCGCAGGACATGTCGCTGGCCGACTTTGGCCGCAAGGTGCGCACGCGCCGTTCGCACGCGTGCACGCCCGGCCGCTCACGCCACGCCCGCGCCGTGCCCCGCAGGAGATCGAGCTCGCTGAGGTCGAGATGCCCGGCCTCATGGCCTCGCGCGCCGAGTTCGGCCCCGCGCAGCCGCTCAAGGGCGCGCGCATCATGGGCTCGCTGCACATGACCATCCAGACCGCCGTCCTGATCGAGACGCTCAAGGCCCTCGGCGCGGACGTGCGCTGGTGCTCGTGCAACATCTTCTCGACGCAGGACCACGCCGCGGCGGCCGTTGCGGCGGCGGGCGCGGCCGTCTTCGCCTGGAAGGTGCGCCTGGTCGTGCGCGTGACCTTCGAGGGCTCACGCCATCATGGGCAGGGCGAGACGATCGAGGAGTACTGGTGGTGCACCGAGCGCGCCATCACCTGGCCCGACGGCCAGGGCCCCGACATCATCGTCGACGACGGTGGCGACGCCACGCTGCTCATCCACAAAGGCTTCGAGGCCGAGGTCGAGTTTGCCAAGAACGGCACCATCCCCGACCCGAGCACAACGGACGACCCCGAGCTGTTCCAGGTCCTGACGATCATCAAGGCCAACCTGGCCAAGGTGCGCGCGCCCCTCCGCGTGGCGCGGCGTGGCTCACCTCGCGCGCCGCAGAACCCCAAGCGCTGGCACCAGGTCGTTGAGCGCCTCGTCGGTGTATCGGAGGAGACGACGACGGGTGTGCACCGCCTGAAGGAGATGGCGCGCGAGGGCCGCCTGCTCTTCCCCGCGATCAACGTGAACGACTGCGTGACCAAGAGCAAGTTCGACAACATCTACGGGTGCGCGTCGCCGCTCGCTCGCTCGGCCGCCGCGCCCGCACGCTCACGCCGCCCGCGCCGCGCAGCTGCCGCCACTCGCTGCCCGACGGCATCATGCGCGCGACCGACGTCATGATCGCGGGCAAGAAGGTCCTCATCGCCGGCTACGGCGACGTCGGCAAGGGCTGCGTCCAGGCGATGAAGGCCGCCGGCGCCCAGGTCTACGTGTCGGAGGTCGACCCGATCTGCGCGCTCCAGGCCGCGATGGAGGGCATCCCCGTCGTGCGCCTGGACGACGTCATCCGCACGATCGACATCGTCGTCACGGCCACGGGCAACAAGGACATCATCATGGTCGAGGACATGGCCAAGATGAAGAACAACGCCATCGTCGGCAACATCGGCCACTTTGACAACGAGATCGACATGAAGGCGCTCTACACGCGCAAGGGTGCGCGCGCGCGCTCATGGCTCGCCCCTCTCGCGCCTCGCCGCTCACCTTGCGCGATCACAGACATCACCCGCCAGAACATCAAGCCCCAGGTCGACCGCTTCGTCTTCCCCGACGGTCACGGCGTGATCGTCCTGGCCGAGGGCCGCCTGCTCAACCTCGGCTGCGCCACTGGCCACCCTTCGTTCGTCATGTCGTGCTCGTTCACCAACCAGGTGCTCGCCCAGCTCGAGCTCTGGAAGGAGCGCAAGTCGGGCAAGTACGGCAAGTCGGTGTACCTCCTGCCCAAGGTGCTGGACGAGAAGGTCGCGCGGCTGCACCTCGCCGCCGTGGGTGCGCGCCTGACCGAGCTCACGCCGTCGCAAGCCAAGTACATCGGCATCACGTCCGAGGGTCCATTCAAGGACGCCTCGTACCGTTATTGAGCGTGCCGTGTCTGTGTTCTTGGCGGCGCGCCCGTGGTGCGGCCCCTGCTTGTGAGTGCGCGCCCTCGATGGCGTGAGCTCAGTTACCGAAGATCGAAACAGTTGAGATCAAGTTCCCTCACTAACATCATTTTGAGTGTACCGGGGCAACTCCCGAGATGAACAGCGCGCTGCAGGCCTCGATCCAGTCGGGCGCACGCCTGCGCAAGGTCCAGACGGTCGACAAGAGCGTGCCGGCGGTGGCCGGGCGCGTCGTCGGCGGGGGCGGCGCGGCGGCGTCAGCGACGACGCGGGGTGCGTTGACCGCGCGCACATGCTGAGCGGCTTGCACCGTGTGACACCCGCTCAGCGGCACCGGCAGCGGCAGCGGCACCGGCAGCGGCACCGGCACCGGCACCGGCACGGCAGCAGCCACCGGCGTCGACGCAGCGCGCCGAGGCGTCCGCGAGCGAGGAGAGCGCGATCTTCGGGCCCGCGCGGCCTGCCAAGCCGAGCACGCCCGCCGCCTCGCCCACGTCGGCGCCCGCGCCCGCCGCCGTGGCCCTCGCGGCCGTCAGCGCCGACCCGCAGACGTACGAGGAGCTCAAGCGCGCGCTGCAGGCGGCCGACTTTGAAGCCGAGTGTGCGTCGCGTCTCCCTCGCTGTCTCTGCGGGCGCGTCTCACGCGCGACGTGCGCAACGCCAGCGCCGCGCGGGCAGGTGCTGCTGCAGCGCTGGTACGCTGTCGTGCGCGAGCGCGACGAAAAGGTCAAGGAGCGGCACCAGGGCCCGCAGGGGCCGTCGCTGGCCGAGCGGCTGGTGCGGCGAGCGGACGCGAGGTCGATGGCGCGCGGCGCCTGACGCGGAGCGATCGCGACGGGCCAGGTGCACGAGATTGTGCCCGAGCGCAGCCTACGCGTGCATAACCCCGTCACGGGCGGCAACTGGTTCAAGTACATCAGCTACCAGATCACCGACTACGGTGCGGCGCGGCTGAACGCGGCAGGCGCGGCTGACGGCGCGCGCAGCGTCCGGTATCGCCGTGCGCCGGCGCTACAGCTACTTCCTGTGGCTGCACGAGACGGTGCGCTCTCTCGCGGCGTCCAGCAACATGCGGTCTCACGCGCCCTCCACCGCAGCTCAAGAAGCAGCTGCCGTGGGTGTTCCTGCCGCCGATGCCGCCCAAGCAGATGTTTGGCCGCTTTGAGGAGGTGCGCGCCCCCGCCTGCCACGCGGCACTCACGCGCCTCGCACCAGCGCTTCATCTTCAAGCGGCAGAAGGCGCTGCAGCGCCTGCTCAACCGCGTGCGCGAGAACCCGCACGTTGGCACGCACAACGCCGTCATCCACTTCCTCTCGGCGCGCTCGAACGCCGACTTCCAGGAGGGCATGAAGAAGATCGGTGCGGACGCATCGGTGCGTCTGGCAGTGGTAGCAGCAGCTTACTGCGGCGCGCGCAGACGCCGCCAGCAAGGTCATCCAGGCCGACTTCAAGGCCCAGAAGGCGGCGATGGCGGTCGAGGTGCCGAACCAGGGCGTGTGGGGCCTGGCCAAGTGCGCCCGCGTGTGCTGGCGTCTGGCGCGCGGCTGACGGGCATGCGCGCGGCAGATACTTGCGCCAGATCGGCCTGACGGAGCTCAAGCACGACCTGAGCGCGATCGACCAGCCGCTGTTCATCAACGCCGTCAAGATGTACCTGGCGCAGTTCAAGCGCAGCCTCATGATCCTCGACCGCACGCGCATGCGCCTCAACGACGAGCAGATGTCTAAAAAGTGCGCACGCCGTTGCTGCAGCAGCTGCCCCTCGCGTCCCTCATACCTGCGCCCGCGCTACACAGCTACTACACCGGCGAGCTCGGCGTGCGCTTCGAGGCCCTGCGCAAGCTCGAGGAGGTCGCCTCCCCCGGTGTATCCGAGACGCTGATGGACGCGATGGGCAAGCTGCACATGGACATGAAGCGCCTCGCGGCGTGGAACATGGAGGTGCGCAAACTGATGCGTCCCGCTCCGCCGCTGAGGTCCGCCTGCAGCACATCGCCCTGCGCGACGAGTCGTTCGCGGACGCGCTGGGCGACTACATGAACTGCGTGTCCGAGTTCTACCACTTTGTGCGCACCTTCGAGAGCAATGAGGTGCACGCAACGCGTGCCCGAATCGCGCTGCTGACGCAACTCACGCGCAGTACCGCCCGCTCGAGGTGTGGCGCCAAAACTTTGTCTCGCACAAGCAGTACCAGATCGCGCGCGCGCACGCCAGCACCGTCAAGCCGCTATTGGAGGAGGAGGTGCGGCAGGCCTAAGCCCAGCCGCGCCCTGCTCTGACTGCGTCGCCCGCAGCTCGCCGAGCTCGTCGCGGCCGAGCTCGCGGCTGACCAGGTGTACCAGCAGCACCTCGAGAACCTCGACGTCGTCTTTGACCAGTTCCTAACCGAATGCGAGGTACGCCCGCTCTAGCTGCGGCCCTCAGCGCGCCGCCTCACCTGCCGCTGCCGTTACGCAGCTGTTCTTCGCGAACCGCGCGCTCGAGATGAAGATCATCCTGCGCTCGTTCGTCGTGTGCTGGCGCCTGTACGCGCAGGCCGTCGTGTCAACGCTGGACGAGAGCCTGGTGCGCGCCGGCTGTCCGGTCCGCCATGCGCTGACGCTCCTGCACGCTACAGGCTGAGCTGGACCGGTTGGACGGGCGTGTGGAACTGCGCTCGTCGGTCGGCAACGCGTACGAGGTCGAGCGCCTGGCCGTGACGTCTTCCGACCAGCGCACCGTGTCCAAGCTCGCGGCGTACTCGGCTGACGACGACGACTCGGCACGCGCAGGTGCTGCTGTGTCGCTCGCGGATCGCCGGTGTGCTCACGCGTGCCACGGTCGCAGTGGCCAAGGACGTGATCGTCAAGCAGCCGCCCCCGCAGCCGAAGCCGGCCACCGCCGGCTCGCAGGCGCGCAGCAAGGCCGGTTCAGTGTCCAGTAAGGCAGCCAGTAAGCCGAGCACAACGGCGGCCAAGTGCGTGGCGCGCCGATGCACCGGTCAGGCCTGATCGCTGCGTGTTTGCGCATAGTGGCTTCTTCACGCCGGCAGCGACGCCCACGCCCACGCCCACGCCCACGCCCACGCCGACACCCACGCCGACACCGCAGCCCGCTGCCTCTGGCGCGCCACCGCCGCCACCGCCACCGCCACCTCCGCCGCCGGGACCAGCGCCGGCTACTGTAACCAGCGCACCCGGCGCCCCGCCACCGCCGCCGCCGCCACCGCCACCCGGGCCGGGTGCGGGCGGGCGGGCACCTAGTGCGTCGATGCGGGCGTACGCGGTGCCGACGGCCGATGACGAGCCCGAGAGTGTGCCGACGTCGCCCGCGGTGCCGGCCGGGTCGCGCAACGACCTGCTGCGCGACATCAGCACCGGCGGGCGCGACCGACTGAAGAAGGTGCGCCTGCGCTGCCAGTGGCCGCCACGCAGTGCTGACGCGACGGCGCAGGTCACGGTCGAGCCGCGCCCGCGGCCGACCAACAACGGCCCGTCGGCGTTCGACATGAGCCAGCTGTTCAACCAAATCTCGGGCCTGCGTGCGCAGGTGCGCCCCTGCTGTGACCAGTGCGGGCGGCCTGCCCTGACGTGTGCCGTCAGATGGGCTACGTCAAGAACGTCGGCGAGGCCGAGGCCGACGAAGAGGACGAGTCCGGCTGGCAGTCGGACTAGATACTGCTGCTACAAACTGCTTGCATTGTTTACATCTGGGTGCTTGTTCTTCCTCTTGTTTTTCTTGCCCGCGCGGTGGCGCTTTTTGGCGGGCGCGTGCCCGGGGTCGTCGGCCGCCCGCTTGCCCGCTAGCAATCCGCCGTTGCCGTCGCGCCGCTCAAAGAGCGCGACAAAGAAACCGATTATGTGGTCCTCGCGCGGCACGGTGCGCAGG
Organism: Parvularia atlantis; assembly: GCA_943704415.1. Lineage (NCBI taxonomy): Eukaryota > Rotosphaerida > Parvularia > Parvularia atlantis. The sequence goes on along the minus strand of CALSCO010001185.1, from coordinate 30,613 downwards.
CAGCACTCGGCGCCGGCAAACACGGGCAGGCCGCGTCTGCGATCGCAAGCGCTCAGACTTCCGTGCGCAAATGTAGATCGCCCGGGCGACGCACCGCGGCCACTCGGGAAAGACGCGCACGAGGCCGAAGCCCGCGCCCTCGGGCGACTCGAGCACCGCTCGCACCACGTCCTCGTTCTCGCGCTGGTGCACCGAGCACGTCGAGTAGACCACGCGCTGCACGGCCGGGAAGGCGAGGGCGTGCTTGAGCGCGGCGGTCTGGAACGCGGCCAGCGCGGTGAGGCGGTCCTCGGCGCTGTCGGCCGCGTCGTCGTGCTCGTCGCCGCCGCCGTCGACCAGCTCGTCCAGCCGCGCGACTATGCCCGAGCCGGAGCACGACGGGTCGAGCAGGATGTGGGTGACGTCGACGTACGTCGCGTCGCGCGGGTCGACGTCGAGGAAGCTCTTGTGCGTCGCGACGATGTTGGTCGCGCCCGCGCGCGCCGTCAGCGTCCGCAGCAGCGCCAGCCGCCGCGCGTCCGTGTCGAACGCCGAGATGCGCCCGCGGTTACCCATGAGCGCCGCGAGGTGGCTGGTCTGCGCCGCCGCGCGGTCTATCAGCCGGCGGGCGTCGACGCGTTGCAGACGCGCGCGTGCCTTGTTGCCGGGCGCGGCGCAGGCGTCGATCGCGTGGCGCGTCGCCGGTGACACGCCGAGCGCGGCCGCGGGCAGGCACGAGGCCTTGTCCTGCAGCACGAGCGTGCCGTCGAGGTACCACGGGTGCTCGTGCAGGTCGGCCGCGGGCGGCAGCGCGAGCAGCTCAGGCAGGAGATCGTCTGCGCGCGCCCACTGGCCGCCGGCACCCGTAAGGGCGTCGAGCGGCGTCACGGCCGGGTCGACCGTGCGCCAGCCGTCGCGCGCGAGGCGGTCGAGCACGTCCTGACGCGAGCGCGCGCGCAGGGCGTTGACGCGGACCCAGCGCGGGATCCAGGCGGGGTCGCGCAGCTCGGGTGGGAGCAGCTCGTCCACGGCGCGCGCGTGGCGGCGCACGAGGATGCGCGAGAGTTCGGCGCGGAGGCGGGCACGGTGCGGCGCGAGGGCGGTCTTAAGCGGTCCGCCGCACTGGACGCCGCGCCCGCTCACGAGCAGATCGTGCGCGAGGACGAGCGCGAGCGACGGGCGCGTGCGCCGGCCCTCGGGCGTCGCGGCCCACCCGGCCGCCGCCAGCACGTCCTGCAGCACCGCGCGGTACTTGAGCGTCTGCGTTACCAGCGCGTACACCTTGCGCTTCTCAGTGACCTCGGGCGCGTGCACGAGCGTCTTCGCGACGACCAACGCCGTCAGCGGATCGGCATGATCCTGTGGCGCGCGCACGGAACGCACCTTGAGCGCCGCGCGCCGCTGCCCGAGCGCGTCGAGCACCCAGGCCGCCTCGTGGTAGACGTGCGCGCACATTGCAGCGCAGCCAGGCAATAGTCATGGCGGTGTGTCACCGATGCGGACGCCATGATGCTCGCCGCTCACGCGCGCCGCGCCACCCAGCCGAAGGAGACGACGGAGGCGAAGGAGGCGCGCGAGGCGAAGGAGGCGGGCCTCGCCATCTGGGAGCAGATCCGCGGCGCCAAGGATGACGGCGGGCGCGCGCGCGCCGAGCTGTTCCTCAAGTGCGCCGTCCTCATCGCATCGCAGCGCGATTGATCGCGGCCGCCGTGCGCAGGCTGCCGAGCAAGCGCGAGCTGCCCGACTACTACCAGGAGATCGCCGAGCCGATGGACCTCAAGACGATCAAGGTGCGGCGGCCACCCTCGACGCCGCCGCTGCGTGCCTCACCCGTGCGGACAGGACAAGCTCGGCCGCGGCGAGTACGAGAGCCTCGGCGCGTTTGAGCACGACATGCACCTCGTCTTCGACAACGCCAAGAGCTACAACAAGCCGCGCTCGGAGATCTACGACGACGCAGTGTACCTGCAGGTGGCGGCGGCGCGCGCACACGCATGATGGCGCCTCGCTCACCCTCGCGGCGCCGATGTGCAGCGCATGTTCAAGCGCGTGCTCAAGGAGAGGTCCGGCGTGGCACAGGCGCCCAAGCCCGCGCCGGTCAAGGCCGACGACAGTTCCAAGATCGACGAGGTACGCGGTCACGCACGGCAGTCGCTTGGTCGTCGCCTGACCCCTCGACGCAGCGCCTCGAGACGCGCAACTACCTCGACGCGATGACCGTGGCCGGCGTCAAGTACGAGGTTGGTGCGTGCGGGCGCTGTTATGCCCCCGTGCGGCACACTGACAACGCGTGTATGGGGGGCGCAGGCGACTTTGTCTACATCGAGAACCCGGAGGACGCGACCAAGCCGGCGATCGTGCAGATCCACGAGCTCTGGTCCGAGAAGGGGTGCGCGCTGCCAAAAATGCGCTCTGCTGCAGTGTGCTGAGGCGGCGGCGGTGGTCAGGACGCGCAACAAGGGCTTCATCGGCTGCCCGTTTATGCGCCCGGAGCAGACGTTCCACGTGCCGACGCGCAAGTTTTACGTCAACGAGGCGCGGCCCGCGGACTTGCAGTGGCGTGCAGGGTGTGCTAATGCCCTCCGGCCGGCGCAGGTGTTCCGCACGCGCAGTGCATACGACTACTCGTTCGACGACGTCCAGGGCAAGTGCTGCGTGCTTTACGTGAAGGACTACGTCAAGGGTGGGCAACGCGGCGCATCCTGCGGCGGTCCGTTGCGCTGACCGTACCGCCGCAGGGCACCCGGAGGGCTTTGACGACAAGGACGTGTACGTGTGCGAGTCGCGCTACGTCGAGGCCGACAAGGCGATCGAGCCGATCAAAAACTGGAAGTCGGCACTGCCCAAGAAGCAGCAGGCGAACGAGGTGTACCACCCGCCGCTCGTCGGGTGCGCTACAGCGTGCTGTGTGCGTGCGTGCTCACGCCGCGCGGGCATCCAGCGAACCGCGCAAGGCGCTGACCAAGACCGTGCCGTCGGTGTTTGCGACCGAGGCAACTACCGAGCCCGCGGCCGAAGAAGAGTGCGTGTGCGCGTGCTGGCACGCTCCGCTGACACGCTGCAGGCGCACGGTCATCCGCCTGCCTAGCCTGATGTCACCACTGCACGACCACACGATCAGGATACGTGGGCAGGTGCGCAGCGCTTATGAACGTACACGCTCGCCCGTTCACGCGACATCGCCAGGCGGACGACCACGGCAAGCGACACGCCGCAACCGAGGCCGACAGCGGGTCCGTGTCCAAGCGAATCAGGGTGCGACCATGCGCACAGCCGAGCGGCGCCGCTCACACGAGCGCGCAGTTGTCGGTGCCGGGCGAGGGCTCGACATTGTCGCCCGCAACCGCTGCCGCGCCGGCCGAGAGCGACGGGCGCCGCGGCGAGAAGGAGACGGGCTTCATCCGCTGGACGATGCAGGAGACGCTGGCGCTGGCACAGGCAGTGGCGCGGGTGCGACGCTGCGGCCTTTTGCACGGCGCACGACGCCTGACATGCGCCCGGCCAGCTCGGCACGCGCGACTGGAGCCGCGTGCGGGACGCGTGCGCTGACGTGCTGCGCGCCAACAATCACGACACGACGCCCAAGCTGCGCGAGCGGTACAAGCTGCTGATCAAGAACATGCCCCCGGGCGGCGTGCTCGAGCCCGCGATCCAGGCCGCAATCGCCGAGCGCGTGGAGGAGAGCTCGATCTCGGCGTGGCTGGCCGAGTACTGGAAGGTGCCGCGCGGTGCCGCGCTCTGTGAGGCACTCACGCGCGCGGACGCAGCGCCCCGGCGTGATCCCGGAGCCGCCGCCGATGTCGATGCTCGAGATGGCCGATGCGGTGCGCGTGTCCGCCGCTTTCACGACCGAAGCTGACGCGCCGTCCCCCTTGCAGACATCGGGTAGCTGCAACTTTGAGGAGTGCGAGCACTTGTCCGTCACCGCGCGCGTCCGGCTGGCACCTGCATCCGCTCACGTGCGCGCGCGCGCGCGCGCTGTCCTGTGGCAGGTCGTTTGCGTCGTCCGAGGCGCTCTTTACGCACATCCGCGCCGCGCACCGTCCCGAGTTTGTCGCCAAGTACGGCTCGCGCACGCGCAGCGAGATGTTTGGTAGGTTTCTGCCGGTGCGCGAGCACGTGCCGCCAACGTATATCAACGAGGGCGTGCTGTCGAAGGAGTTTGGTGCGCGCGCGCGGCTTGTGTCGCCGCTTGCGTGTGCGATCTGACGCGGCCGTCGCACAGTCGAGCAGTACGCGCACACGTCCGACGGCAAGCTGCTCTGGTTCTCTCGGCCGCCGCTCGACGTGCTCCCGCCTGTGCCGCGCCCCGTGCACTCGGACGCGTACGTGCGCTTCCGGCAAGAGCAGGCGCAGGCCGAGGCCGAGGCCGAGGAGCGCCGTCGGGCGGACGTGGCCGAGAACGCCGAGCAGGAGAGCGCGGCGCAGGAGCGGTACCGCGAGCACATCGAGGCCGCGACAGCGAGCAACTGGCGCTCGCTGCTCAACAGTGCGTCAGGCGGCGCGCGCCTTGTGCACACGGCTGACGCGGTGTTCGCAGCCCTCATGATGGCCGGGCAAAGACAGGCGACGTAAGTTGGCTGCGCTGCGCTGTGTAGACCAGGCCTAGACCACACTCCAAAAACTCTACGGGGTCATCCAGCGTGCGGCGCCGCTGGTGCTCGTGAACGACTTGTCCAGGCTCACGCTCGTGCGCGAGGTGTCCGGTGCGGCGAACGAGGTGTCCTGCAGTGTGCGCGTCATCAGCAGGCATACGCACGAACAACGGCAGCGACACGCACGCTGGCCACAATGGAGGAGGCGACGCTTGCGTTGAGGTCGCGCTCGTCTGTGCTGGTCTGCGTGCGCACGCAGCGTCAGGGGCACAACCCGCGCGCTGCACAGTACAGACGTGCCTCGGCAATGTCTTCGTCCGTGTGGCTCGTGTCGGCGGCCGCAGCAGGCTCCTGCGACTGCACCGCCGTCGGCTCCGCGGGCTGCGATGGCTCCGCGGGCTGCGGCGGCGGCCGGGCGGGCTGAGGCGGCGGTAGGAGCGGGTCGACGACATCGAGCGCGTCGTCAAACGTGTCGTAGTGCGGCATGTCCAGGCCCGCCACGCCCGCAGCCCGGTCGACGATCCTGCGTGCCGCCTTGACCGTGCGTGCGGGCTGCAGCGCGGGTGCGGGCACAGGCTCGACCGTCGCGGGCACGGGCACGGTCACGGTCACGGGCGTCGGCGCGGGCGCGGGTGCGAGCGCGGGTGCGGCCTCGGGTGCGGGCTCGGGCTTGAGAACGGGCAATTGCTGCGCCAGCGTCGACGTGCCGTTGACCGCCGCCTTGCCGTTGACCTTGCCGGCGTGCGCGCGCGTGCGGCGGTACGCGGTCTCGTCGTCTTCGTGCGTCTCGTGCGCATCGCTTCCGCTGCCACTGCCGGGCGCCCGCTGGAGCACGAGTGCGCCCGCGCCCGCAGTGGGCGCGACGAGGTGCAGCGGGCCGAGGAGCGTCAGGAGCAGCAGAGACAGGCCGCCGCCGCCGCTAAGGCTGAGTGCAAGCAACCACAGCACGAGCGCGCTGAGGAGACTGAGGCGCACGTCGACGGGCTCGAGCAGGCGCGAAACCGTGTCGGCGAGCGGGCTGCCGGGCAGGGTGCGGGCGTCGATAAAGGCGTAGTCGGCCGCGGCGAGGCCGATGATGAGCGCGGCCGAGACGAGGCGCGTGGTGAGCAGGACGGTGCCAGTAAACCAGTGCTGCAGCAGCACGCAGGCCGCGGCGAGGCCCACGAGCGTGCCCCACACGGCCGGGTCGGCCAGGAGCGGCGAGTGCACGCCGCCGTTGCCGTCGACGACGAGCGCGCCCCAGAAGTACTCGTGGCGCTGCTGGCGCAGCTCGTGGGCGAGGGCGTAGCGCAGGTCGCTGCGCAAGTCGTCGAGCTGGCGCGTGAGGTTGAGCGCCTTCTCGCGCTCGTCGCGCAGCGCGAGCTCGGTCACGCGGGTGGCGTCGGCGAGCTCGTGCACGCGCACGTCGTAGTCGTCCTCGGCCTCCTCGAGGCTCTGCACGCAGACGTCGCTGCATTCGTCCAGCACCTCGTCGCGCAGCACCGCGCGGCTCGCGGCGCACTCCTTATCGTGGTGGCGCAGGCGCGCGTCGCAGTCGGCGTCGGCCTGGGCGCGCGTCGCCTGACAGTCGCAGTCGGTTGCGACGGCGTCGACCACGGGCACGGCCGCGACGTCGGCCACGAGCCGCTCCACGTGCACGCTGGCGGCGGCGAGTTGCGTGACGGCCTCGACCTCGCGCGCCTCGGATGCGGCCGCGCGGGCCTCGGCTGATGCGACGCGTGCCTCGGCATCGGCCGCGCGCGTCTCGGCAGCCGTCGCACGTGCCTCGGCATCGGTCGCGCGCGTCTGCAGCTCGCGGCGCTCGGCGACGGCGCGGTTGAGGCGCGTCTGTAGCGCGTCGCGCTCGGCCGCCGCCTCGGCCACGACGCGCGCGAGGCGCTCGAGCTCGCCCTCGGCGTCGTTGAGCTGCTTGGCGGCGCTCGCGCGCAGCAGCAGCGCCTCGTCGAGCTGGTGCTGCACCCCCACACAGTCCGCCTGCACCGTGCCGAGCGTTGCCGGCACCACACCCCGCCACGGCACGGCCACGGCCGCCGCGAGCAGCGCGAGGCCGAGCACAACCACGGCGCGCGGCGACATCCGTTCGAAAATCGATATTGCTGACCCGTCCGCCATGCCGACATTCGCCGCACACCGATGGAGGCCCCACTGGACGCCTTGCTTGGCTTTGTCGACGCGCACCTGCCCGGCCCGCTTGCGCCGCTGCTCACGCGGTGGGAGGCGCTTTGCCGCGACGTGCTGCCGGACGCGTGGGAGGCGAGCCTCGACGACTTCCTCAAGACGCAGGGCTCGGTGCACGCCGCGCGCCTCCCGCTCATGAACCCGTACCATGTGGCCCTCGTCACCATGCTGTACCTCGGCGTCGTCCTGCTCGGCGTCGCCGTGGCCGGCCGGGGCGGCGACGACGACGCCGACGGCAAGGGCAAGACCAAGGTCAAGCGCGGCTTCGAGGCCACGCCGCTCAACCTCTTCGCCGCCGCGCACAACCTCTTCCTCGTCGTGCTTTCGGGTGCGCCGCCGTCGGCCGTCCGCGCTGCGCTCGCCCGCCTCACACGGACCGCGCGGGTCGCATCGCAGGCTACATGATGGCCGAGGTCATCCGCCAGGGTGCGCAGATCCGCCCTCTCCGCGCGCGCGCACTCTCACTGCCGCTCACGTCCTCGCGCGCAGCCGTCGTCGGCAAGTACTCGTTCTGGGGCAACCCGAGCGACGAGACCGAGGCCGGCTGGCCGGTGCGGATGCTCGCACAGCGTGGCGCGTGGGGCCTGACGGCTGGGCGCGCCAGATGGCCAAGATCATCTGGCTGTTCTACGTCTCCAAGATCGTCGAGTTCATCGACACGGTGCGCGCGGCTCCCGACTGCATGCAACGCTCACACGGCGCGCAGTTCATCATGATTCTCAAGGGCAACATGCGCCAGGTCACGTTCCTGCACGTGTACCACGTGCGTCGCGCCGACAGATAGCGCCGTGCGCCTGACGGCTCGCGCGCGCAGCACGTCACGATCTTCTGCATCTGGTGGCTCGTCACATTCATGGCGCCCGGCGGCGAGGGTGTGCGCACTCTCCACGGCCACGTGCACGGCCTGACCGCGCGGCGCGCGTGTGACAGCGTACTACTCGGCCGCGCTCAACTCGTTCATCCATGTCGTCATGTACACGTACTACCTGTGCTCGGTGCTCAAGATCCCGATCGGCAACAAGTTTGTGATCACGTACCTGCAGGTGCGCGCCCGCCCGTGCACCCCCTTGCACGCCGCTGCACGCCGCGGGCGCTGAGCGCGCGCGCCGCAGATGACCCAGTTTGTGACGATGATGACCCAGTCGGCGTACGACATCTACACGAACGCGAGCTACCCGCAGCTGACGACGCGCATCCTCTTCTTCTACATGATCACGCTGCTCGTGCTCTTCGGCAACTTCCTCGTGCAGAATCGCGCGACAGGCAAGCGCGCCAGCAAGGGCAAGGACGCGCCGGCCCAATCGCCCGGCAAGGGGGAGCTGTCGCCGCCGCAGCAGTCGCCGCAGCAGTCGCCGCAGCAGTCGCCGGCGACCAAGCGCAAGTCGAAGAAGGCCGACTGACGGCAGTAGTGAGAGCGGCGCCCTGGCCGTGTCAGATGCAGAAACGATCGCAGATCGCATGCTTCGCGCCATCGCCCGTCCAGCCGCGATCGCGGCCCGCCCGCCGCTGCTGCGCGCGCCCGCGCGCTCGCTCGCCTTCGACAGCCGCCAGGGCTACCAGTACTTCCAGCGCGGGCAGAGTGAGGCGGCGCAGCAGCAGCGCCGGCGCAACCTCGTCGTCGCGGGTACGATCGTGGCGACGGGCGGCGTCTACTACGTCACGCACCTCGAGACCGTGCCCGTGTCGGGTGCGGCGTGGCGGCGCGGCATCGGGGGAGGGGGTCGTGCGTGTGACATGACCGCGTGCACGGCACCAGGCCGCAGGCGCTTCAACAACGTCTCAATCGAGAGCGAGCGGCAGATGGGCGAGCAGGCGTTCCAGGCGCTGATGCGCGAGTACCGCGGACGCTTTCTGCCGCCGTCGCACCCGGTGCGCGCCATCTGGCGGTAGAGCTGTGCAGGACCGACGCACGAGGCGCACAGACCGTGCGCCGCGTGCAGCGCGTGGGCGAGCGCATCGCCGCCGTCAGCGGCCTGCCCGAGGCCAAGTGGGAGTTCTACGTGATCGACTCGCCCGAGATCAACGCGTTCGTCATCCCCGGTGCGCGGCACACGGCGGCACCCGCCTCGCCGGACGCGTGCGCTGACGACGGGCGGGCGCAGGCGGGCGCGTGTTTGTGTTCACGGGCATCCTGCCCGTGATGGCCAACGACGACGGCATGGCGGCCGTGCTCGGGCACGAGGTTCGCTGGCCGTATGCGAGCTCGAACCGCGCAACGCTGACACTGCGGACGCCGACAGGTCGCGCACCAGGTCGCGCGGCACTCGGCCGAGCGCATGACGATCGCGCAGGCACGTGCGCGTGCGCTGACTGTGCCGACGTCGGGCTGACGCAGCGCACGCACGGCGCAGGTCGCGATGGTGTTCAACATCGTGCTGTCGCTCGTGTTCAACACGGACTTGACGTCGCTCGGGCGGCTCATCTTCTCGCTCGGCTACGACCTGCCGTACTCGCGCGCGTGGTGCGCTGCTTGCAGACGGCGCCGCGCACGCCGTCGACACGCGCGCACGCAGCGAGAGCGAGGCCGACTACATCGGCCTGCTGCTGATGGCGCAGGCGTGCTACGAGCCGACCGAGGCCATCTACCTGTGGCAGGTGCGCGACTACCGCGCCGGTGTCCGCAGCGTGTCTGACGCCGGCGCAGCGCATGAGCGTTGTCAACCAGGACAAGGCGCTCGACAAGTATCTCTCGACCCACCCGACCAAGCGCGACCGCATCGAGAGCATCCGCAAGTGGATGCCCGAGGCCATGGCCAAGCGCGAGGCGTCAGACTGCACCATGAACACGACGCCGCAGCTGCGCGCGTTCCTGAACTTGTTTTGATGTGTGACTGCGGTTCCAGGCAGAAGGCGCTCACTGGCGCTTGGACCGCGCACGCGACGTCGCCGGCCCGCCGACGCCCACGGGCGTCTCGAGCGCGGCCTCGAGCTGTGCGACGAGGCGGCGGTCGATGAGCAGCTCCTCCTCCTTGGCCAGCTGCGAGTCCTCGTCGTCCTCGTCCTCAACAGAAACTTCCTCGTCGTCCTCCTCCTCGTCCTCGTCGCCTGCGTTGTCGCCGTAGAGGCCCGGCGCGCTGCGGTACGTCGCCGTGTTGAGGTGGCCGCCCGGCAGCGTGTCGGCCGCGTCAGTGTCGCCGGCCTGCCCTCGTCGAGATCAGCCACCGCGGCCCATGCGCGCGCGCTTTGCTTGCCATGATGTGCCGGATCGTCGGCAGCAGGTACCGTAGCAGCTCGCTCGCGCTCGTCACGGGGTTGACGCCAACCGGGTGCGCCTCGGCCAGCGCCGCAACGTCGCGCTTGACCTGCGGCGCGGCAGACGGGTGAGGCTGCGTGCCAGCGAGCCGCACGGGCTGGTGCACCTGCGCGATGAACGCGTCCTCCTGCCCGTAGTCGAGCGTGTCGATCGTGCGCTGCGGCTTGCGGCCGGTGCGCTTGCCGCCCGGCGCCTGGCTCACCGAGGCCGTGTCGGTGTCGGACCATTCGTCGTCGCCGTCGTCCTCGGCCACTTCGACCTCGCCTGGCCACGCCGTCAGACGACAGCAACAGCAGCACCAGCAGCAGCAGCAGGAGGCACGCACCGCTCGGCAGCGGCACACGCGCAAAGCGGCCCGGGTGGAACGTGACGAAGGCGAGCATCTCAATGGGCGTGAGCAGCTCTGTCGCGCCTTGGCTCGCGAAGAACGTGTGCACGTTGGAGCAGTCGCGCAGGAGAAACTCGTGTGCGTGCACGTGCGACGAGATGACCGCCTGCGAGCTGGTGTCGGCGGCGCGTGCGTCAGCCGCCTCGCGCGTACGCACAAACGGGCCGCGTACACGTCGATGAACCAGAGCTTGCCGTTGTGGTAGAGGATGTTGTAGGCCGAGAGGTCGGCGTGCACGAGCTGGGCGTCCTGGTACATGGTGCGCATCATGCGCAGACTGCACTTGGCGGGCGCGGTGTCACGCCTTGCGAGCGCAGCAGCGGGCGAACGCACCAGTCGCGGTACAGCGCCGTGAGCTTGGCCTTGCCGAGCCGCCCGACGACCTCGTGCAGCTTGGGCGCGGGGCGGCCCTGCTTGCCGATGAGCTGCATGACCAGGATGTGCTTGTTGTACAGCAGAACCTGTGCGTGCGCGTGCGTGCGTGCGCGTGCGTGAGCGGCGTGCGTCGCGGTGCACTGGGCGGACGCACGCGAGGCGAGCGCACGCCCGCGCGCTGCAGCCGGAACAGGTTGTGCATCTCCTTCTCGGCCCAGAGCTGCGCGCGCGCGCGCGTCATTGCGTGTGTGTAGACCACGCGGCAGAGGCGCACCGTGATGAACTTGCGCGGGTTGCTGCGCTTCATGCGCAGGTTGAAGCGGAAGTCGTCGCGCACGTACTGCTCGCGCTGCTTGAACTCGTTCAGGCTCGTGCGGAAGATCTGCGTCGCGTGTCAGGCCTGCCTGGCTGCCGTGGCCGCGTGCGCACCTTGACCGCGCAGTCGACCAGCTCGTCGTCCGCGCCGGCGTCATCCGCACCGGCGTCGTCAACGTCCTCTTCCTCGTCATCCTCCTCCGGCGCCTCCTCGCTCAGCGCGGGCCACGAGCCATTCTGGCGCTGCTCGGCGAGGGCGAGCCTGCAGGCGCGGGTGAGCACACGCGTGACCAGAGGCACGGCCGGCAAACGCACGGCGAAAACTGGCCGGCATAGACGTTGGCCTCCTTGCCGCTGCTGATCACGCCCGAGAGCTCGGGCAGTACGCCAGACGACATCATCGCAAACAACTGCGCGCCTACGCGTTACACGCTGCAGAGCGCGCGCAACGGCCGCACCATGAGGCGCGTGCGCGGGTCGAGCACGCGGTTGCTCGTGGCCTGCGCGGGCGTGCCGTTCAGCACGAGGCCACAACGAGCATGCCGCGCCGCACGCACCACATCCTCTTTGCCAAACATGCGCTGCTTGTTGCGTCCGCCCGCGCCCGGTGAGCGCAGCGAGTGCTCGCGCACCTGGTTGAACACGCGATTGCTGATGCTCTGCGCGGCGCGCCCGTGCGCTCAGGCACGCCCGCGTTGTCTGAGCGTGCAAGTGCGCGCACCAGGTCCGGGTACTGGCCCGTGTTGCCCGAGTTGAACGACAGTGGCAGGCTCTCGATGCGGCGCGCGTTGCGGCGGTTGTTGGTTGGGATGTCGTGCTTGGTGATGATCTCCTTGCGCGGCGCGGCGGGCGCGGCGGGCGTGTGCGCGCTGCCCGTTGCCGGCTTGTGCGCGGGCGGCACGATGGCTTGCGCCGCAATCTCGTCCTGCGACAGGTCCACGCCCGCGTACACGCTGTGCTCGTCGGCCGCGTCGCCATCGTCGTCGGCCGCGCTCTCAAATGTGACGGGGCGCCGGTGCCACTCGAACGAGACGGCGACTACCGTGCCACGTCAGCGGCCGCGTGTGACGGGCGGGCGGGCGGCGCACCCTTGGCGTTGCCGTTGACGCGACGCTCGTGCGCGACGAGGCTGCGGTTGTACGCGCGGTCAAAGTCGGCCTGCAGCTTGCGCGCGAGGAGCAGGTCCGGGTCGACGAGGGCGGGCACGGGGGGCTCGGCGGTCGCGGCGGGTGCGGCGCCCGCGGCCTCGAGGTCAAACTGCGCCTGCAGGCGCCGTGCGAGTGCCTCGTCGTCGCCGTCGGTCTGTGCGCGGCCGCTGTCAGCGAGCGCGTGCGCGAACGGCACAAGCGCGAGCGACACACGTCGTCTTCTGCGACGAACTGTTGCGCCATCACGTCGAGCAGGCTCGGGGCGGCGGTGGTGCGGGTGGCGGCCCAGGGCGCGGCAGTGACAGCGGCAGCGGCGGCGGCGGCGGTCGGCATGGCGGCGGCGGCGAATGCGAAAGTGGCTGAGGCAAGCAGGACGGGAGCGTGGCGGCCTTTATCAACGGGACCCGCTGCTTGCGCAACGCCATAACACCACCATCTGCCACGTTACACCCTCGACTTTCGAGGGCAAAATGGCGGCGGCTCGTCTTCAGCGGCTTGCGGCGCCGGCTTGGTGCGCGCTGCCCGATGGGTGGCGCGGCGGCCGTGGCAGCTTAGCGCGGATCCCGCGCAGGCGCCGCATGTACCACCGCGCGGCCGAGATCAACGTGCTCGACGGCGCGGTCGACACGGCGAGCGCCGAGTTCACGGTGCGCGCTCTCGCACAGACTTCCCACGCGGCGCGCGCTGAGCCACGTTGGCGACGCCCGCAGGAGAACACGAAGCGCATGGCCGCGCTCGTGGCCGACCTCGAGAGCAAGGTCGCCGCGGTCAAGGAGGGTGCGCCCGGCCGCTTCTTCGCTCACGCCGCCCGCTCACGGCCGCGCAGGCGGCGGCGAGGAGGCCCGCAAGCGCCACACGTCCAAGGGAAAGCTGCTGCCGCGCGAGCGCGTGGCGCGCCTGCTCGACCCGCAGTGCGTCGCCGGGCCTGCGCGGCATCGGGTCACTGAGTGTGACGCGCAGGTCGCCCTTCCTCGAGTTCTCGCCCCTCGCCGGCCACGAGATGTACGACGACTTCATCGCGGGCGCGGGCATCATCACGGGCCTCGGCCGCGTGTCTGGGTGCGGGCTGCGTGCGCGCGTGCGACCAGTGGACGCGTGGGCTGAGCGGCCGGGAGGGCAGCGTCGAGACCGTCATCGTCGCCAACGACGCCACGGTCAAGGGCGGCACGTACTACCCGATGACGGTCAAGAAGCACCTGCGCGCGCAGGAGATCGCGCGCGAGAACCGGCTGCCGTGCGTGTACCTCGGTGCGGTGGCATGCCCTGGTCGATCCGCGGCGCGCACACTCACCCGCGTGCTGCAGTTGACTCGGGCGGCGCGAACCTGCCCAACCAGGCCGGCATCTTCGCCGACCGCGAGCACTTTGGCCGCATCTTCTACAACCAGGCGACGATGTCATCGATGGGCATCCCGCAGGTGCGCCGCCTGCCAGCTCGCACGCGCTGCCGCTGACGTGCGTGACAGGTCGCCGTCGTCATGGGCTCGTGCACGGCCGGCGGTGCATACGTGCCCGCGATGGCCGACGAGAGCGTCATCGTGCGGCAGCAGGGCACCATCTTCCTCGGCGGCCCACCGCTGGTCAAGGCGGCCACGGGCGAGGAGGTGTCAGCCGAGGACCTGGGCGGCGCGGACGTGCACAGCCGCGTGTCGGGCGTGACAGACCACTACGCGCTCAACGACGAGCACGCGCTGTCGATCGCGCGGCGCATCATGCGCAACATCAACTACACGAAGCGCCACGAGGCGCGTTTTGCGCGCCGCACGGTGCAAACGCAGTCGGCTGAGACGCGCTTGCGGCAGCAACGCGTCGAGCCAGTAGAGCCGCCCAAGTACTCGCCCGAGGAGCTCGGCGGGATCGTGAGCGAGAACCTGCGGAAACCGTTCGACATCAAGAAGGTGATCGCGCGCATTGTCGACGGCAGCCGCTTTGACGAGTTCAAGGAGCTGTACGGGACGACGCTCGTAACGGGTGCGCGCTCTGCTGGTGGTGGCGTGGGCCGCCGCCGCTGAGCGATGCGTGCTGTGCGCGTGCGTGCGCAGGCTTCGCACACATCCACGGCTACCCGGTCGGCATCGTTGCCAACAACGGCATCCTCTTTTCCGAGTCGGCGGTGAAGGGCGCGCACTTTATCGAGCTCTGCAGCCAGCGCAAGATCCCGCTCGTGTTCCTCCAGAACATCACCGGTGCACGCCGCGAGCCGTGCGGCAGCACCGCTCACGCGCCGCGCAGGTTTCATGGTCGGCAAGTCGTACGAGGCCGGCGGTATCGCCAAGCACGGCGCCAAGCTCGTCAACGCCGTCGCCACGGCCAAGGTGCCCAAGTTCACGGTGATTGTCGGCGGCAGCTTTGGCGCGGGCAACTACGGCATGTGCGGCCGGGCGTACAGGTTGGGCGCGTGCGTGCGATGCGCAACAGACAAGGGTGCTCACGCGCGGCGCCGGCCAGCCCGCGCTTCCTATGGATGTGGCCGAACGCGCGCATCTCGGTCATGGGCGGCGAGCAGGCCGCGTCAGTGCTGGCGACAGTGCAGCGCGAGATCCGCGAGCGCAAGGGCGCCAAGGTGCGGCGCGCCGTTGTTCTGTGCACAGCGGCCGCGCTCAGCCCGCGCGCGCGCGCGTCGCAGTGGTCGGCCGAGGAGGAGGCCAAGTTCAAGGAGCCGATCGTGCGGCGGTACGAGACCGAGGGCCACCCGTACTTCTCGAGCGCGCGGCTGTGGGACGACGGCGTGATCAACCCGGCCGACACGCGCGACGTGCTGGGCCTGGCCATCAGCGCGTCGCTTAACGCGCCGATCGAGAAGACCGACTTTGGCGTGTTCCGCATGTGATCAAAGAGCGGTGCACGCTTGGCGCACGGTCGAGGTCGCGACAGTTTGTCAGGAGTGATGGTCGAGCTCGACACAAAGGCCGTGTGCCGGATGTGCGCGCGTGCATGCGTGAGCAGTGCAGACACGGCCACTGAGCGCGCGGCCCACGCCAGATGCGCGCTGCAGCCGGCGCGCTACACATGCCCGCGCTGCAACCTTCCGTACTGCTCGCTCGCGTGCTACAAGGACGAGGTCGGGCGCCACGCCACGCACGCGCTGCACCCCGTCCGCTTACGCGCGCGCGGGGCCCTCGCAGCGGCACGCCTCGTGCTCGCAGACGTTCTACCGCGACCAGTACGCCGACAGCCTGCACGGCGAGCGCGCGACGGACGATGAGCGGCAGCAGACGCTCGCGATGCTGGAGCGTCAGCTCGCGATGCAGGTTGAGGAGGAGGCGGCGCTCGCGCAGGCGACCGGCCGCGCGGCGGTGCAGGGCAACGGCGACGGCGACGACTTGCACGCGCGCTTCGCCGACATCGACCTGGCGGGCGAGCCGACCGAGGCCGTGTGGTCGCGCCTGACCGAGGCCGAGCGCGCAGCGTTCCTGCGCATGGTGCAGAGCGGCGCGGCCGGGCAGCTCGTCGATGCGGTCGAGGTGCGCGGACTGCGCGCTCGCGTGCGTGTGTGCAGCGGGCTGACGCGCCAGCAGCCGTGGTGGGTCAGTGCGCGGCCGGCGCTCGTGCGCGAGGTCGGCGGCGAGGCCGCGGGCAACGAGCGCCCGCAGCCGATGGACGGCGTGCCGCCGCTGCGTGAGCTCGTCAAGGGCGAGCCGAGCGCCGGCCTCGCGTTCAATCTGCTCGAGCTGCTGTGCGTCCCCTCGCTGCGCAACCGACGTGCGGTGGCTGACGCGGTCTCCTGCGCAGGTTCTGCTACGCGCTCGTCATGCGCCGCTACAACAGCGACCTCACGGGCGAGCACGGGACGCAGGCCGCGGCGGACCTTGAGCGCGTGAGCAGCGTGCTCGCGCCCCGGAGCACGTTCGTGCACGCCTCGGCCGAGACGTGCGCTGCCCAGTGCGTGCAGCGCGCGATCGGCGAGCTCGGGATGGCAGCCGAGGCGTGTGCGCTGCTGCTGGACGATGTGGCGACGATCCTGCGCAAGCGCGACGTCGTGCCGGCGCTCTCGGACATGTGCCGGTGGCTGCAGTCGCTGCCGCGCGGGCGGGCGCGCGACGAGCGCTGGCGCAAGGTCTCGTTCTTCATCGCCTGGGCACAGGCACAGCCGGCTGCGGCGTACGAAGCCCTGGCGGACGCTGTCGCGGCCGAGGCGCGGCGGCGGCACGCGGACAACGCGCACCACGCAGCCGCGCGCGAGGCGGTCGAGTCGCTCAAGGCGCGACCGGCGCCGTCCGCAAGGGCACCGCTTGTCTCGGAGCTGTAACGATGAGTGCTGTACACGAACTAGGAGCGGTTCTTGGTCGGCGAGCGCGTGTTATGCGCGGCCACGCGGGCGATCCAGAACGTGACGACGAGCAGCGCCAGCACCTGCCAGAAGCTGTAGTTGCGCGTGCGCCGGAACCGGTCGTTTTCCTCCTCCAGCCGCCGACGCTCGCGCGCGTTGGGCCCGAAGCCGTAGTGCGCCTGGTAGTGCTCGCGCTGGTCGAAGCGGGCGCGCCCGGCGTGCGCGCTGAACGCCTCGCCCGCGCCCGCGCCTGTCGTGCGCCCGGCGTGCGTGTGCCCGGCCCCGGCGCGCGGCGCGTGCACGTGCGAGTGGTGGTAGTAGTAGGTTGTGCCCGGTCCGCCGCCCGCCGCCGCGCCGCCGCCGATCGACTGGTCATATTGGCGGCGCTTGGTGTCGTCGCTGAGCACGGCGTAGGCGTCGCTGACCTTGGCGAACTCCGCCGCGGCGGCCGCGTCGCCGCCGACGTGCCGGTCCGGGTGGTACTTGAGCGAGAGGCGGTAGTAGGACGACTTGATGTCCTTGAGCGACGCGCCCGGCGGCACGCCCAGCACCTTGTAGTGCTCGGGGCGCCCCGTGCCCGCGGCCGCCGCCGCGCCCGCACCCCCCGTGGCCAGCGCGCGGCGCGTCGCGGTGACGGCGCCGGTCGCCGCGATCACGCCGCTGCCGCGCCGCCACATCCTTCGCGCGATGTCAAAGCCGCTCTTCTCGCCGCGACCGGGCGACGGCGTCGACCCGCGCGTCGGCCCGCCCGTCGCGTCGACCTACATCTGCCGGCTGTGCGGCGTGCGTCGCGTGCCTCCGCGTCGTGTGCGCGCGGGCGTGTTGAGCCGCGCCGGGCGCAGCTGCGGGGCGAGCACAAGGCCGCAAACTGCCCGTACATGGAGCTGCAGTGTGTTGCCCGTCAGAGGCCGGCGCGCGCGCGCTTGCCCCTCACGCCACACGCCGCACCAGGCGCAAGCGTGACGCCGAGAAGGACGAGGAGGCACGCGCGGCGCGCGACCGCGGCGGACGGGAGCGTGACCGCGACCGCGACCGCGACCGCGACCGCGACCGGGAGATGGCGCTGCACAAGCGCGCGCCCTCGCCCGGCCCGCCCGACCGCGGCGGCATGGAGCAGCACGCGGCCGAGCACACGTACCCGCGCGAGATGTACGCGCCGCCGCCGCCGGCGGCGATGGTGCCGCTGCCCGCAACGCAGCCGCCGATGCCGCCGATGCCGCCGATGCAGCCAATGCAGCCAATGCAGCCGTACGGCGCGCCCCCGCCGCCCGCCCTGATGCCCGGCGAGGGCTCGCGCTTCCGCATCGACCCGACGACGGCGCGGCTGCTGTCGATGCCGGACTTCCACTCGCCCGAGGAGGTCGGGTACATCAAGAGCCGCCTGTCGGTGCTCGTGATGGTCCGTGCTGTGCTCGCGTCGCGTCGGCCTCGTGCCTCACCGCGCCGGTGCAGGAACTGTACGAGAAGGACCTGGCGCTGACGCAGAAGGACCGCGAGATTGCGGCGCTGCGTGGCGCCCTGGTGTGCTGCGTTGCCGATACCGTGCGCTGCATGGGCGCTGAGTCACTCGCTCGCTCGCAGACATCGCGCAGCTACGACCCGCTTGCGCAACCCCAGCCGTACGGTGGTTTCCCGCCCGAGGCGGTCTACGGCGCACCGCCGCAGCCGGCGGCCGCGGACACTTACGGCATGCGCGCGCCGCCCGCGCTCGCATACGGGTACGGCCACCTGGACCCGAGTGCGCCGCAGCCGGCGGCCCGCGGTGGGTATCTCGGGATGGACTTTGGACCGGAGGGCGTGCCGGCGCTGCCGTCGGACGGCTATTACGGCGCGCCGCCCAACGGCTACCGCCCGGGCGGGCGCTACGAGGACGAGGCGGCGCTGCGGATGCCGACAGCGGCGAGCAACGGGATGCCGGCGGCGGAGGCACATGCGGCCGAGGATGCGCGCGCGGCCGAGGCGCGCTGGATGGCACCGCCGGCCGTGGACGGGCGCGCCGAGGCCGACGCCGGGCGCGGGCGCGATCGGAAACGTTCCCGGTCGCCATCGCCGGCGGACGACCGTCGCGCGCGCCGGGACCAGGATCGCGACCGCGACCGCGAGCGAGACCGGGAGCGCGAACGTGAGCGAGAGCGCGAGCGTGATCGGGAGCGGGATCGGGAGCGGGAGCGGGATCGCGAGCGTGAACGCGAACGCGAGCGGGATCGAGAGCGGACTAGCGTGGCTGCCCCGCGCCGCGGCGAGGATGATGGCAGCGCAGCACACGAGGAGCCCGCGGTGGAGCGTGCGCGGACCAAGGCGGCCGAGGCAGGTGCCCCCGCCGTCGCCGCGACCAAGTGCCTCTATTGCGGCCACACGGACCACGACTCGCGGCACTGCTCGTACGACAAATTCCTGACGCGCTATGTGCAGCGCTTCGGCGTGGCCGCGGCGGTGTGATCGCGCGCGTTGTGTGCTTGCCGACGGACACGTACAAGGAGAAACGCTCAGAGCTGCAGGAGATCGTCGGTGACCGAGTCTTTCGGCGGTGCTTGCCCTGCCGGCGCGTCTCCTGCTGCTGCTGCTGCTGCTGCTGCTGCTGCTGGCGCGGGGGTCGATCGCCCGCCCGCGGCGGCCTTGCGCGGCGTGCGCGCGCGTGTCGACGTCGACTTGCTCGCCGGCGTCGTGCTGCGCCGCGACAGGGGCGACCGGTAGCTCGCGCGCAGCTGCGAGTCGGCGCCGGCGAGGATCTTGGCCACGGCGGGGCTGTGCGGCGTGCCGCTGCCGCGCGCGGGCGAGCGTCCTGCGGCCGCCTGGAGCGTCTGCGTTGGGTGGCGCGTCAGGGGCGCGGTCAAGCGCGCGAGCCGCCGAGCGTGCACCGTCCGTTGCCGGCTCTTCTTGGCCATCTTGTCGGCCAGCTTGTCGGCGGCGCGCTCACGTGCCGACGGCGGCGGCATGTGGAAGTGCGGCTCACCCGGGCGCAGCGGCGTCATCGTCGGGTCGAGCAGGAGCGGCGTGCCCTCGATGGTGCCCTGCAAGCACGCACGCGTCAGCAATGCGCAACAGCCGCCGTAGACGAACAAGGCGCACACCCAAGTCATCATCGGCGTCGCGTCTACGCCCGGCACGAGCGCGGGTGTCGACGGCACGAGGCCGTAGCCGGCAATCTTGGGCGAGCCCTGGAGCGGTGCGGGCGTGTGCGCGGTCGGCGTGAAGACGCTTTTCTGCAGCGCCTGGCGCTGGATGAACCGGGCGATCTCGCTCGTGTCGCTCGTCTTAGCGGGCGCGGCCCCGCCCGGCGCGGGCGTCTTGTGCACGGGCAAGGGCCGCTTGAAGACGTCGTAGTTGACCTCGGTCTTGTGCGTGGCCAGGCGCAGGCGCTGCTCGTCCGTGAGCGGGCTCCCGTCCGGGTAGTACATCAGCGCGTTCCGCACGGTGAAGTCCCAGTACTCGAGCTTGTTGGGCAGCTGCTTGGCCTGCAGCGTCGGCCGCTCGGCCTCCTCCACGGGCGTCGCGGCCACAGCCGCCGCATCGTCGGCGTCGTCGCCCGCGCGGCCGACGGGCACAAGTGCGTGCGACGTGGCCGAGGGCGCCGCGCTCACGAGCACGCCAACGTCGCCCGCGCTGGCCGCCGTCAGCAGCCGCCCGCTGCGCAGCCGCTGCTCGCGCTTGTCATATAGCCAGTGGTAGCGGTCGCGGTGCTTCCTGTTGAGCCGCTCGACGAGGCGCTCGAACGAGGCGTCGTCCTCGGACGTGTACCGCAGCTGGAACGCCTCGAGTGTCAGGTCCACGTCCACACCGGCCGCGCGCAGGCGCTGCTCGCGCTCGCGGTTGACCACCGCCGCCGCCGCCGCGAGGCTCCCGGCCGGCCCGGCGCCGACCTCGGGCAGCGGCGTCGCGAAGGGCAGGCGCGGCGTTGCGGCGGCGGCAGCGCCGGGCGGCCCGGGCGTCTGCGTGGCGCGGGCGAAGCGTGCCGAGAGCTGCTGCAGCCGGCCCATGTCGTTCTTGTCGAGGGCCTGCGGGCGCGTGCGTCACGGACTCGGCAAAGCAGGCCATGGCGAGCAGCACGCACGTCCAGGTACTCCTCCTGCGCGCGGTACTTGGCCAGGTTCGGGAAGAAGTCGCGCTCGATGATCGCCGCGAGCGCGTCCGTGTACACGTCCTCAGGCAGGACCTTGCGGCCCGACGAGGACGCGGACGCGGACGCGGACGAGGACGAGGACGAGGAGAGCATCGGCACGCGGTTCAGTACGAGGCGGTTCACGATGTAAAGTTATTAGCTGTCTGTCTGTGTGGACATGCATATGATCTATTCACTTTGACGCTCAGGCCTCCTCGGCACCGCCTGTGCGCCGTTCATCAGCCGCCCTGTCCGGCCCTTTCCCGGCGCCCCGGCGCGCACGCACCGAGAAGAACGTGTACTTGTTGACCTTGCTGAGGCCGTGGCGCGCCCAGGGGCCGGCGACGGTGGCGGTGCTCGGGCGGCGCACGACATTGACGGTGGTGAAGTTGTCTGCGGTCGCGTCGAGTGCTTGCGCGAGCAAGCGTGTGTGTGTGCAGCGCACCGGCCTCGTCGTCCGAGTTGGCCGCTTCCTCCTCCTCCTTGCTGCTCTGAGCGTGCTGGATGAGCCTGCGCGCGCCGTGGGCGATGAGCGGCATGTGCGCGCGTGTGCGGCCCGGCAGCACCGGATCATCGTCTTGAACACGTCCTCCACGTTCACGTTGCGCAGGCAGCTTGTCTCGAGGTGCTGCACCTTGTACTCCTCGGCCAGGTTGATGCCGCGATACGCCGGCACCTCCTGCACACAGTGCGCGTGTGAGCGGGTGCGGGCCGTAGCGGGCGCGCGCAGACCCGCAGCGTGTCAAGGTCGATCTTGTTCGCGACGATGATCTTCTGCTGGAAAGTGTACTTTTCGAGGTCGTGCATCCAGTCGTGGATGTCTGCGCGGCTGTTGAGTCGGGCGGTCGCACACGCACTCACGCGTGGCGCGCACCGCCAAATGACGCCGCGTTGGTCGTGTCGTAGACGATAAACACGCCGTCAACCACCGCGTACGTCTGCTCAAACGTCTCGCGCAGCATGCGGTGCCCGGTCGCGTCGAGGATCTGCAGCTCGACCACGTTGTCGTCCACGGTGCACTTGCAGATCTTGAGCTCGATGCCCTGCGTGGGCGTGTACTCGTCCACGGCCGCCTCGGCGCCGCCGTAGAACCGCCGCACGAGGCTCGTCTTGCCCACGCCCGAGTGGCCCACGACCATGAGCTTGCACACCTGGCGCACCTGGTCCGCTGGCACGGCGCCCACCGACACACGCGCCTTCCAGTTGACAAAGATCTGCGCGCGCGTTGTGTCAGCCAACGCGCCCGCACGCGGCGAGCCGGCGCGGACCGAGTAGCGGTGCAGCAGCACACTCAGCGCGATCGCGCCCTTGACCGTGCCCGAGAGCACAAACACGGCCGTGCTGAACTTAACGCGCGAGGTCTCGGGCACGACGTAGCCGGGTGTGGCCCGCGCGGGCTCGTCGAACAGCGTCGCAAAGACCGTGCGCAGGTTGGCCAGCTGCTTGTCGACGATCGGGGCCGCGTGCATCCCGCGCATGAGCTCCTGCACGCGCTGCGTCGTCTTGGCGAGCAGATTGCGCCCGAGCAGCAGCGCCTCGGGCGTGATCCGGCGCTCGCCCGCCTCGACCACAATGATCCAGTCGCGCAGCGATGCGACCGACGCCGCGTAGCTCGCCAGCCGCGCCGTAAAGCTGCCCTGGTACTCCTCCGAGCGCAGCGTCGCCTGGTCGTACGATGCGCCCGTCCCGTTGCTGGCCGACCGCTGCGGCACGGGCGGGAGCGGGCGCTCCGAGTAGCGCCGGTTGGGTGGCCGCTCGTTCCGCTCGTCCGAGCGCGCGCGCGGGCCGGCCAGCGGTGCGCGCGCGGCGGCCGCGGCGGTGCTGTCCATCGGCGGCGGCGCGTGGTCCCACGCGCGCATCACGTCCTCGAGGCTTAGCACGGGCGGCAGCTGCTGGTTGGACACGACCTGCACCGAGCCGTTGTTGTGCTGCACGCGCAGGCCCTCGGTCTTCATGCGCAGCGCGTGCTCGTCCTGGCCGCCGAGCGACTCGGGCCGCGCTTGCCCGGCACCGTTGGCCGACGGCGGCGGCGGTGTGCCCGATGGCGGCGGCGGTGTTGCCGGTGGTGTTGTTGGTGTTGGTATTGGTGCCTGCGCCCGCGCCGGGTCACGGCCACGCAGCGAGAGCGCGCAGGCGTGCACACCAGCTGCATCTCGATCGCAAACGCCTTGAATGCTTGCACGACATTGACCAGTTGGCCCGGGACGGCCCCGACGCGCTGCGCCAGCGCCGCGCGGTCGACGTCACACGGGTCCCCGTCGGCCCACGGCAGCAGCGGCTGCAGCGCGAGCAGGAGCGGGCGGGCGGCGGGCGCGTCGTGTGCGAGGCCCAGATCCGCCACGAAGCCGAACACGGTCCCGCGCAGGGCCCGGACGGCCTCGCGCAGCGCGTCGACGTCTGCGTCCGCCCCGAGCTGTGCGCGTGCGCGTGTGTTGCACCCGCAAACGCGTGATCAGCGGCCGCTCGCGGCGGGCGTCCCCGCCGCCGCCACACTGCCACCACCAGCCCCCGGCATCACGCAAGCACGCGCACCCACAGCACCCCGCGTGCGCACCTGCGCGAGCTGCTTGAGGGCCCGCCCGTGGCGGTGCAGGGCCGCGACGACCTGGTCCGACATGTCCACCGACGTGTAACTATTGCGCATAGGCCTACCTACACGGGCATGAAGTTGGCCGCGGGCGACCTCGACGGCCCTGTGCCGCCGCCAGGCTACGGCAGCATCCAGGACCAGGAGGACGGCGGCGGCGAGCGCGTGCGCCTGCTCGCCGACGCGGGCGAGTACAACGACGACAACGACGACGCGTGCGCGCGCGCGGGGAGCAGCCCGCGGAGCACCACCGCCGCGCTTACGCGCGCGCCCCGCGCCCGCAGCACCAGGGCGTCTGCGCCGCAGGCGCTCGTCAACACGGTCACGAGCTTCCTGGGTGTGGGCCTGTACGCGCTGCCCTACGCGTTCAGCCTCATGGGCCTCTACGTGCGCGCGTCTGCTCGCTCGGCGCCCCACATGTCGCGCTCACGGCGCGCTCTCGCACAACGCGCGCGCCAGTCGAGCGTCGCGCTCATGTCGGGCATGGGCCTCGTGGCCGTGTACGTCATCTCGATCCTCGTCGCGTCGGTGCGCTTCGTGCAGCTCAAGTGGCCGCGCGGCGTCGACATCAGCTACGGGCTGCTCGGGCGTGAGGCGTTTGGCAGATGGGGCGTCGGGCTGGTGACCGCGTCTATCGTGCTCTCGCAGCTCGGCTTCTGGTGCGTGCGCGCTGCGCACTGGCCTGCATCCGCCCGTGCCCACGCGAGATGGCGCACGCGCAGCTGCGCATACCTCATCTTCATCGGCAAAACGCTCGAGCTGCTGTTTGGCGTGTTCAGCGTGCCGCAGGTGCGCGCCTCGTCTTCGCTGCCGCTCCACACGACGCCTGAGCACGCCGGTGGTGCGCGCGCGCAGTACATCGGCATTGTGCTGCCGGCCGTCGTCGCCCTGTCGCTGCTGCGCGACCTGCGATACCTGTCGCCGACGAGCCTGACGGCCAACATTGTGCTGCTGACGGCTGTCATCAGCCTGTTTGTCTTTGGCTTCCGCGACTCGTGGAACCCGTCCGAGAACAAGTACGGCTTTGTGCGCGCGACCTGGCCCGTCGGATTCGGCCAGGCCGTGTTCTCGATGTCGGGCATCAACCTGGTGCGCGCACGATCGCTGCCGCTGCGGTCTGGATGCCTGACTGCGTCCCAGGCCATCCCGATCTACACGGGCATGCGCAGGCGCAGCGAGTACTTTCCCGTGGCCAACGCCGGCCTGCTCGTGGTGACGCTGCTTTACGTCCTTGTCGGCAGGTGCGCGCGGGTTTCCGCACACACCGCGTGCTCACACCCGCGACGCAGCTTCGGGTACATCTTCTACGGCGACGACGTGCAGGACATTGTGCTGTACGAGATCCTCGGCTCGACCTATGGCCAGATCATCAGTGCGACGCGCTCATGTGCCGGCGGAAGCGCGCGACTGCTGACCGTGCACGCACGTAGACGGCCTGCTGGCCCTGCAGATCCTGTTCTCGTATCCGCTGCAGCTGTTCCCGGTCACGCAGGCACGCGCGGCGCGGTGCGGCAGAGACAGATGTGATGACCGTGCACGCGTGCGCGCAGATGACCGAGTCGGCCCTCGGGCTGCTGGACGCGGACGTGGCCGTGTCGTGGCGCGAGACGAAGCGCAACCTCGTCAGGCTGAGCATCGTCGGGATCACGGCGGTCTTCGCGACGCAGATCCCGCTGTTCTCGCTCGTGAGCGCGCTCGTCGGGGCGTTTGCAACGTCGACGGTATGCGGCCGTCGCGCCGCGTGCGCGCACGC
Source organism: Parvularia atlantis (assembly GCA_943704415.1). Lineage (NCBI taxonomy): Eukaryota > Rotosphaerida > Parvularia > Parvularia atlantis. The sequence goes on along the minus strand of CALSCO010001185.1, from coordinate 5,674 downwards.
CTTGCTGACGCTGCATAGGCCATCTTCCTGCTGCCGCCGGCCATCCACTCGCGCCTGTTTTGGGCGACGGCGCGATGGCACATGCACGCGGTCAACGCGACGGTCTTCCTGCTCGGGCTGGCGGGCGCGGCCGTGTCGAGCTACTACGTGCTCGTCGAGATCGTGCGCTGTCTGTCGACTGGCGACGAGGCGTGCGAGTAGAGATGCGCGTGTGTACATACATGCCCACATAAGGTTTCGACTGGCAACGTCGCCGCATATGTCTGCCGCCGACGCCGACAACAGCGCGGCCGACAAGGTACCGCGGCGCGCGCCGTCGATGCGGGGCCGGGCGTGGATGGGCCCGATGGTGTTGCGGGCCGCGGATGGATGCTGGATGGCCCGCGGATGGACGGCTTGGCGAATGCTCGGCGCAGGCTGGCGGCTGAACCGTGTGCGCGCGCGCCCCGCAGGACGACGAGGTCGTGCCGAGCAATGACGTGCACTTTGAGCCGATCGTGAAGCTCGAGGAGGTCGAGGTGCGGACGATGGAGGAGAACGAGGACGTGGTGTTCAAGATGTGCGCGCGCATGCTCGCCGTGTTGACGCGCCGTCGCTCACCGGAACGCGCACGCGTGCACGCAGGCGCGCCAAGCTGTACCGCTTCGACACGGGCGCGAAGGAGTGGAAGGAGCGGGGCACGGGGGACTGCAAGTTCCTGCAGAACAAGGTGTGCGCCCGTGCGCCGCCGACGTGCCCGCTCAACGGCGCGCGGCCGGCCGGCCGGCAGGAGACGAAGAAGATCCGCCTGGTCATGCGGCGCGACAAGACGCTCAAGGTCTGCGCCAACCACTACAGTGCGTGCGCGGCGCCGCCCCGCGCGCGAGCCCGCACCGCTGACGGGCTGCGCAGTCTCGGTCGACATGAAGCTCACGCCCAACGTGGGCAGCGACCGCTCGTGGGTGTGGAAGGTGCTGGCCGACTACGCCGACGGCGAGAAGAGCGAGGAGCTGCTGGCCATCCGCCTGGCAAACTCTGAGAGTGCGCGTGGCCCGGCCGCCCGGCCGCTGGCAGGGCTGACGTCGCCGCCGCCGAGCAGACGCGCAGAAGTTCAAGGAGGCGTTTGAAAAGGCGCAGGCCGACAACAAGACTCTGGCCGAGTCGGGCAAGGGCGACGCAGGGGAGGCGGCGGCGGCAGCGACAGCAGCGCCGGCAAGCGAAGGGGCACCGAGCGAAGCGCCGGCGTCGTGAGCCGCTGCTTGGCCTGTACGCCGTGCTGCGTCTCTGTTCTCTACGTACATTGCTTCCGCGGCGATGGAGGGGGGCCTACTCTGCCATGGCCAGGGTCTTCCACTGGTCGAGGTAGACGCAGTTGGTCGGGTTGATCGGCCCGCCGTCGACGCACAGGTTGAAGACGGGGCAGGTGCCGCACGGGATGTTGGTCAGATGCATCGGCTCGTGCGTCTTGCGCAGCGCGCGGTACGCCCGGTTCGGCAGCCGCTCGATCTGGTTGTTGTGCTCGAGCACGGCGAGGAGCGACTCGATCTCCTCCACCTGCAGGTCGATCTGCCGCGGGCGCGCGTCGGCACTTGCACACACACACACACACACACACACACATCCCGTGGGGCGCACCTTGCTGAGCCCCGTCTCGTGCACGTGCCGCAGCACGTCCTGTGCGGTCGGGTACGACTCGTACGAGAGAAAGTACACGGCGTCCTGGTCGTGCGGGACCGTCTGCGCCCGCCGCTGTTGGACCAAGCCACGGTGCTCACGCGCGGCGCACCTGCGTGTGGATGTAGCGCAGCACCGTCTCCTTGAGGATGCTGAAAAACTCCTCGTCAAACTCCTGGTCGCTGTAGAGCGCACCGCCCGTGATCTGCCGCGACGGCTCGAGCTCGTACAGCATGTACAGCTTCTTGTTCTTGCTCTGCGGCGCGCGCGAGTCACGTGCGAGCGCCAACGCGTGTGCGCGCAGGCGCGCCGCACCTCGACCGACTTGACGGCCTTGATCACCTTGCGCGACTCAAGCGCCTTGAGTGCCTTGTTGATCGTCGCCTGCTGCAGGTTGCTGCGCGTGCGCAGGTCGCGCGTCCATATCCCTGCGCGACGGGGTCAGCGCGCGGCGAAAGGGACGCGGCTCAGAGCGGCGAGGGAGGAAGGCAGGTGGCTCAGACGGGCGCAGCGTCGCAGCGCCGCAAGGGCACCGCGTCGCCGAGCACCCGCATCCGACAAAGACCCACACGCCGCCGCGCGGCGCCGCGAGGCGCCCTCCCAGCGTTCAAGAGCAAGGATCGTCTCGTCATCGCCACCGGCCCCCCTCCCGGAGCAGGCCGCGGCGGCGCACGCACCCTTGTTGCCGGCCTGGCGGATGAGCACCCAGAGCAGGCGCTCGTCAGTGGTAAGGTTGTGCAACCTCGTTGCGGCGGCGAGCGGGCCGGTGAGCGCGCACGGCCGCACGAGCGGCGACACGATGCGTACTTGAGGAACTCGGCCGACTTGACCTCGCGCAGGTGCAGTACGCTGCCGGACTGCACGAGCTCGATCACGCCCTTGCTCGAGAGCGCGTTGACCAGGCGCATCCCGTCCTCGAGGGTGTAGCGCAGCGCGTTGACGGTCTCGTCGATCGAGACCATCTGCGGCGCCTCTCGATCAGCACCGCACGGTCCACGTCGCGGCGGCCTGCGCACCCCCGTGTGCTGCCGCACAAACACGAGCAGCTCGCGCTCCTGCGGCGTGAACGCGGCCACGGCGCCATCGTCGTCGTTCATCACCGTCACGGTGCCACGCAGCTGGCGATCAAAGTATAGCGGCTGTGCGTATATATGCAATCTTCACAGCTTGGCGCTCGCTGTGCCAAAGTACCGCGCCACGTGCTCGCACAGGCGCCGGACCTCGTCCTCGCTGTTGTGCGCGTGCAGGCAGATGCGCACGCGCTCCGTCCCGGCCGGCACCGTGGGCGAGCGGATCGGCTTGACGTCAAACTGCGCCGCGCGCAGGGCCGCCGCGAGCCGCACAACCGCGTCGTTGCCCGGCACAACCACGCCCTGGATCGCGCTTGTCGACGGCAGCAGCGAGGCCGGCGCGGGCAGGGCGCGCAGCAGCTTGCGGAAGAGGTCGACGAGGTGCGCGAGGTGGGCGCGGCGCTCGTCGGCCCGCACCATGACGTCGTACGCCATACGGATGGCGATGAGCGAGTGCGGCGGCAGCGACGTGGTGTAGATGAGCGAGCGCGCGTAGTTGATCAGGTACTGGCGCAGCGCGACCGAGCCGACGACGGCCGCGCCGTGGCAGCCGAGGCCCTTGCCGAACGTGTGCAGGCGCGCAAAGACGCGCCGCTGCAGGCCCTGCTGCTGCACGCAGCCCGCGCCGTGCGCGCCCACCACGCCCGTCGCGTGCGCTTCGTCCACGACCAGGCACGCGCCGAGCTCGTCGCACACGTCCGCGAGCGCGGCCAGCGGCGCCTCGTCGCCGTCCATCGAGTAGACCGACTCGACCACGACAAAGGCGATCGAGGGCTCGGGCGCGCCGGCGTGGCGCGTGCGGTGCTCGAGCAGGAGCGCGCGGGCGTGGGCGGCGTCGTTGTGGCGGAAGGGTGTGCGCGGGGCGCGGCCGAGGCGCATGCCGTCGTGCACCGACGCGTGCACGAGCTCGTCGTACAGCACGATGTCGCCCGGCTGCGGCACACACGAGAAGAAGCCCACGTTGGCGTCGTAGCCCGAGTTGAACAGCAGCGCGGCCGGGGCGTCGTGGAACTCGGCCAGGAACTTCTCAAGCGCCTCGGCCGTGTGGCTGTTGCCCGTGAGCAGGCGCGAGCCAGTCGAGCCGAAGGCCATCTGCGGCTGGCTGGGCCCGCCGAGCTCGGTCAGGGCCTGGCGCGCGTTGTCGACGAGCGTGAGCAGCTCAGGCGCGCGTGAGAGTCTGCGCGCAGAGCGGCGTGAGAAACCGGGGCGAGGGGGCGCAGATCCCGCGCCGCACCCGAGGTAGTCGTTGCTGCTGAAGTCGACCATACCATCGGCGTGGCTGAGCGCGCGCAGCAGGCCGCGCTCGCTGCGGCTGGCCAGCGACCGCGCGAGGCGCTGCTCGGCCGCGTGAACCATTTTCGAAAGAGGCGAGTCCCAAAATGGCCGCGGTAGGAAGCGTGCTGAGGTCGTCGCGCGTCTTCGCTGCTGACGGCCCGCCCCCCCCCCCCGCGCGTACGCTGCAGGACGCGCGCGAGACGTTCGAGGAGACGATTGAGAGGCTGCAGAAGCGCAAGGAGGTCGTCGGCATCCTCATCCTCAGCCACGAGGGCAAGATCATCCGCTCGACCGTGGCCGACGCGGTCAAGGTTCAGTACGCGCAGCTGCTGAGCGGGCTCATGGCGACGGCGCGCGAGACCGTGCGTAGCCTGGACGGGCAGGTGCGCTGGCGCGCGTGTGGTTGCGGCGCTGGCTGGACCGCTCACGGCGCGGCAGGACGAGCTCACGTTCCTGCGCGTGCGCACCAAGAAGCACGAGCTCATGCTCGCGCCGGGTACGCGTGCGCGTGCGTGTGGCGCGTGCGTGGTGCTCACATCCGCGTGCGTGCGTGCGTTTGCAGACAAGGACTTTCTGCTCGTCGTCATCCAGGACCCGCAAAAGGCGTGACGGGCTGTCCCTGGCGCGCTCTAGAGACGGCGTGGTTGTACAGAGGAACACGACGCGCCCGCTCGCTCAGCCCATAGGGCGATGACGCCCGTCCGTCGGTGAGTCCGTCGCTCCGTCAGCCGAGCACGAGCTCGTACAGGATGACGACGACGTTGATGAAGATGAGCGGTACTACGCGCGCACGGCGTCAGCGCACGGCAGCAGCGCACGGCGGCGGCAGCAGCGCACGGCGGCGGCAGCAGCGCACGGCGGCGGCAGCAGCGCACGGCGGCGGCAGCAGCGCACGGTCCGCACTACACAACCACCGCGCCCCGCCTGCCCCCGCACCCGCCGTGGCAGCACGCACTTCTCAGCAGCGTCTGCACGGACGAGATGAGCGTGATCAGCCGGCTCTTGACGGACCCGCCCGGCGGCTGCGACGCGCCGAAGCCGGGCTCGTTCAGCGCGGCCGAGCTGAAGCCGACTGGCGGGGCGCGCGCGCGCCCGCGTCAGGACGGCCCGTCCACACAGGCCAGCGCCCGCGCCCTCGGACGCACTGTGCACGAGGAAGCGCTGCTCGTTGAGCACGGCCACGGCGTTGACGAAGAAGAGCGACGCGAGCAGCAGGTGCGCAAGCGCGAACCCCATGCTTTTGCGTGTCGCTCGATTGTCAGCCGCACGACACCGAGCATGGCCGCGCTCATCGGGCGGCTCGTGCGCTCGGCGGCCTTCGTCGCGCGCCCGGCCTACCTCGCACCGCGCCCGGCCGCCGCGGTGCTTCTGGCGGCACCCGTCCTGGTCGCCGTGCGGTGCGTGACAGCGTGACAGCGTCCGTCCGGCGGCTGACGGGGAGGGCCGCGGCGCAGCGAGTTTGCGGCGCGATACAAGCGCGCGCCGCAGAACCGCAAGGGCAAGAAGAGCCGCAGGGCCGCGCAGGCCGCGCAGGCGCAGACCGCGCAGGGGCAGCCGGCCCAGGCGCCGGAGCCGGTGGGCGAGGCCGAGGTGGGCAGCTTCGTGAGCGCGGTGACCGACAAGGTGCGCCGTCCGTCCCGTGTGGCCTAGTGCGGTGCGCTCAGCCGCCCCCCCCC
>CALSCO010001180.1:0-19926 GCA_943704415.1 Parvularia atlantis | reverse complement strand
GTGTGTGTGTGTGTGTGTGTGTGTCTGTGTGTGTGTGTGTGTGTGTGTGTGTGTGCGGCAGACGTGCTGACTGACGCGGCGCCAGGGCGAGACGGACGACTCGACGTGGATCTACGTGCCGCAGGTGCCGTGCGCGCCCTTGACGTGTGTGTGTGGGCGTGCTGACGCTGTGACATACGCGCAGCATAAGGCACTGTTTACGGGTGTGCGGGCACGAGGGTGACGTCGAGCCGCGGCGGCTGACGCGGCGTGCAGGCGACCTGTTCATCTGGTCGACGCCCAACTGCGGCAACCCGCAAAAGGCGCAGCGCTACCCGGTCGAGTGGGCGCGCGGCCTGCGCAAGATGCTGCAGCTGGACGTCGAGTACCTGCTGCCGGGCCACGGTGCGCCTTGCAATGCCCTTGCGCGGTGTGCTGATGTGTGTGCGCGCATGCAGGCCCGCCGATGTGCGCCGCGCCGTGCCGCGGCGATGGTGCACGCTGACGGTGTGCGCGCGCGCGTATGCAGCTTTGGCAAGCAGCGCGTGCGCGAGGCGCTGGACGATACGGCGTCGCTGCTCGAGTCGATCGCGACGCAGGTGCGCTTGGTCCGTGCCGCCGTGCCTGCGCTGCCTCACCCACGGCTAGACGCTCGGCTTTATCAACGACGGCTGGCCGCTCAACCGCATCCTCCACGCAGTGCGCATCCCGCAGCACTTGGTGCAGAAGGCGTACCTGCGCCCGATCTACGACGACCCGCGCTTCATCATCCACAACATGGTGCGCGCGCACGAGTGCGCATGCGTGATGGCTGACGGGCGCTGCAGTGGCGGCTGTACGGCGGCTGGTGGGACCAAAACGTGCGCCGTGGCCGATCTGCGTGCGTGCGTCGTTGCTCACACCGCGCCTCCAGGTTGCGCACCTTCACCCGGTGCCGGACGAGGAGTTTGCGTGGTGCGTGTAGGTGCGCGATGTGACCACAGCATCCTGACCGCCGACGCAGCGAGCTCGCACAACTGACAGGCGGTGCGGCGGCCATCGCGGCCCGGGCGCGCGTGCTGCTGCGCGAGCACCGCTTCGATCTCGCGCTGGCGCTGGTGCGCCATCTTTGTGTGTGCAGCGGCTCACGTTGACCGCGTCGGTGCGCAGATCGAGGTCGCGGTGCAGGCCGCGCCGAGCGACACCGCGCTGCACCAGCTGCGGCGTGACGTGCTCGCGGCCAAGGAGCGCGAGGAGCCGTCGCTCATGGCGCGGTCCATCTACCGTGCGGCGCGCCTCGACTCTGAAGCTGTCGTCAAGTCTGCTCTGTGAGAGATTGTCAGTGTTGGGTTGCAAGGGTGAAACGGGGCCGACGACGGTTTACGGCGACAGGACTGTGTCGCACGGCGTCGTGAACTGCGGAGATGAGTTACAACAGGACAGGACTGTGTCACACGGTGGTCTGCATCGCACGCGCAGCAGTCTCGCACGGCATCGGCACACGCACCGGCAGCAGCCTGCCGACTCACTCGCCCGTGACTCGCGCACACGATCGACTGTCGACATTTCCACGCATCCAGAGAGCAGAGAGCCAGCATGGGCGTGCCGGTGAGCACCACGCGGCGCCACCTCAGCCGCGTACTGACTCTCCCACGGCGCTGCGGCGCAGGCGCTGTTCCGCTGGCTGACGAACCGCTACCCGCGGCTGACGCAGCGCGCGACCGAGGACTCGCCGCGCCAGGTCAACGACGTGGTGCGCAACGACCGCGAACGACTGGCGCCGAAATGGCTGACCAACGCACGACACGCGCCGCGCCAGTTGGTGCCGGTCGACGCGTCGCAGCCGAACCCGAACGGGAGCGAGAACGACAACCTGTACCTGGACCTGAACGGGATCATCCACCCGTGCGTGCACCCGGAGGACGCGGTGCGCCCCGGCCACACCAGGCAAAAAAAAAAACGGCCGTTTTGCTGAGCGCTCGGGCGCGCAGCCCGCGCCCGAGACCGAGGAGGACATGTTTCTGGAGGTGTTCAAGTACATCGACCGCGTGTTCAACATCGTTCGCCCGCGCCGTGTGCTGTATATGGCCATTGGTGCGCGTCCAGGCGAGGCGGCGGCACTTCGCCTTGACCAATCGGTCGATGCAGACGGCGTCGCGCCGCGCGCCAAGATGAACCAGCAGCGCTCGCGGCGCTTCCGCTCGGCGCGCGAAGCAATCGAGAAGCGCGCGGCCGAGGACGAGCAGCTGCGGCAGTCGTCGTCCGTGTCGGAGGACGACATCCGCGCGCGGCACAAGGCGTTTGACTCGAATGCGATCACGCCCGGTGCGCGACCCCCTCCCCCCCGCTGCGTCGTAGCCGTCATCTGACCGGGGCGCCAGGCACGCACTTTATGGCCGACCTCGCCATCGCGCTGCGCTACTACATCATCTCGCGGCTCAACACGAACCCGGGCTGGCGCAACGTGCGCTTTTGCCTGCTTTGCGACCGCCGTTTGCCTGCAACTGACACGTGCGCGTGGGCTCGCAGATCCAGGTGTTTCTGTCGGATGCGAGCGTGCCGGGCGAGGGCGAGCACAAGATCATGGACTTTATCCGGCGGCAGCGTGCGTCACCGTCGCACGACCCGAACACGGTGCACGTGCTGTACGGCCTGGTGCGTGCGAGCCGTGCGCGCACAAGTGGGTGCGCGCAGCTGACCGGGCGTGCTGCGCGGCCAGGACGCCGACTTGATCATGCTGTCGCTGGCTACGCACGAGCCGCACTTCAAGCTGATCCGCGAGGACGTCTTCTTCGACAAGGACAAGGGCAGCAGCCGCTGCCAGATCTGCAATTCGCCGCACCACGACACGCGGCAGTGCACGGGTGCATCCTGCGCTCGAATGCGTGCGGTGACGGGCGTGCTGACGGCGTCCAGGCGAGGCCAAGGTCAAGAATGGGCAGTACGACGAAAAGTCGGCCGTGGCGGCGCGGCCGTTCATCTTCTTCTTCGTGAACCGGCTGCGCGGTGCGTCTGTCGTGGCTGCTTGCGCGGGGCTGCTCACACGCCTCACAGAGTATCTGCAGTACGAGCTGCGCATGAACAAGGCCGACTGGGACCCGGAGCGCGTGCTGGACGACTGGGTGTTTATGTGCATGTTTGTCGGCAACGACTTTCTGCCGCACCTGCCGTCGCTCGAGGTGCGTGCGCGTGCGCATGAGGTCGCTTGGTCGTGACCGTGCGGTGCAGATCCGCGAGAATGCGATCGACCGCCTCGTCGACATCTACCGGCGCGTCCTGCCGACCGTCGACGGCTACATCACCGACAACGGCTACGTGCGTGGCGTGGGCCCGTCGTGCGCGAGGGTGGTGTGCTGAGTGCTGCGCAGGTCGACCTGAAAAAGATTGAGTTCATCATGGGCCATCTGGCCGACGTTGAGGAGCAGATCTTCAGGGAGCGGCGCGAGAAGGTTTGTTGCACGCACGCGTGCCGCTCGCTTGCCCCTCAACCTGCGCCGCGCGCTGTGCAGGAGCTGCACGAGGAGGAGCGCAACCGCCGGCGCAAGAACAACTTTGAGAACCAGCGGCGCGCTAAGGAGGCGGCCGGCGGCGCCCCGCCCGAGTCGTACGACGGACCGCAGCGTTCGCGCTTCCGCCAGCCCGAGGTCGAGGTGCCGGTGGCGGAGGCGGAGGCGGAGGTGCCTGCTGCGGCGGATGTGCCGGCAGTGGACGAGGCGTACGTGTCGACGGTCTCTGTCGCATCGGTGGCGTCGGAGGTGTCGGTGGACACGTCGCTGGTGGAGGACGGCGAGCCGAGCGAGGCCGGCAGCAAGCGCAAGCGGGACGACGCCGCGCTGGTTGAGACCGCCGAGCCGAAGCGCAAGCGCGAGGACAGCGCCCCCGAGAACGAGGAGGCCGAGCCAGTCGACGACTTGCGCCTGGGCGAGACCGGCTGGCGCGAGCGCTACTACCGCAGCAAATTTGGCCTGGAGTTGAGCGGTGCGCTGGTGCGAGCTGCGCGTGCAAGTGCTGCTGACTGTGCGTACCGCGAGCAGACACGCAGGCCATTGGCGACATTGCCAAGGACTACATCGAGGGCATCTGCTGGGTCATGCGCTACTACTACCAGGGCTGCCCGTCGTGGAAGTGGTACTACCCGCACCACTTTTCGCCGTTTGCGGCCGACTTCAAGGTGCGCGCCACCCGTCCTTGCACGCGAGAAGCTGACACACGCGCGCAGAACATGTCGACGCTGCTGATCAAGTTTGAGAAGGGCACGCCGTTCCAGCCGCTTGAGCAGCTCATGGGCGTGTTTCCGGCAGCGTCCAGTGCGTACCGGCCGTGTGAGCGAGCTGTTGCGTGACGCGCGCGTGCGTGTGCGCCAGGCTCGCTTGTGCCCGAGCCGTTCCGCCGGCTCATGACCGACAAGGAGTCGCCCATTGTGGACTTGTACCCGGTGGACTTTCGCATCGACATGAACGGCAAGAAGGTGCGGTGCGCATTGCGCCGAGTAGGTTGGGCGCTGACTGGTTGCGACGATGCCAGGCGGCGTGGCTGGGTGTGGCGCTGCTGCCGTTCGTGGACGAGAAGCGCCTGCTCGACGCACTGCAGGTGGTGTACCCGGAAGTGAAGCCGACCGACCTCGTGCTCAACAAGCCGGGTAACGAGCGCGTGTACGTGAGCGAGGCGCACGGCCTCTTCAACTTTTTCTGCGAGCTCTACGGCGTGCGTTTGCGCGCGGTGGTAGGTGTGCGCGCGTCTCACGCTTCGCGTCGCGCGCAGAAGAACGCCAACGAGCGCGTGCCGGTCGACACGCTGCTGTCGCGCGGCGTCTGCGGTGCGCATGCCAGGGGGGTGAATGGCTGTGTTGACGTGCGGTGCTGCTAGGCACGGTCGAGCGCGACCCGGACGGTGCGATGTACCTGCCGGGCTCGGTCTACCCGAGTCCGATCGGCAAGCTGCCGGTACGTGTGGCGTGGCTGCTGCCGCGGTGGCTTAGCCGCGCACAGGATATTGAGGACAACCGCGCGATCGGCGTGCTGTACTTTCAGCAGCAGTACAAACCCGACCACATCTTCTCGACGCGGCTGCTGCGCGGGCTACGCAGGCCGCGGTCGGTGCGCCGCTGCTGCGCACGCCGAGTCGCCCTGCTGACCGTACGCGCAGGAGGTGACCGAGCAGGACCTGAGCAACATCGGCCGGACGGGCGGTGGCGGCCGCAACCGGCACAACCGCGGCGGTGGCGAGTATGGTGCGGGCAAGTTGTTGCGGGGCGGATGGGCGACTGATGTGCGACCTGCGCAGACGTCAACCGGCACGAGGCGCCCAACATGGCAGCGCGCGCGTACGGGTGCGTATGGCGTGCGAATTGGGGTCCGCTGCTTACATCGCAGCACAGCGGACGCGGCTACGACGACCGCCGGCAGCAGCAGCCGGTGCGACAGGGTTGTTTTTTGGGGGCGCGTGCTCAGTTTGCAGCCTCAGAACTACGTGCCGCGGTTTGCCGAGGGGCCGGGCTACGCCCCGCGGTACGCGGAGGGATCACGGTACGCCGAGGGGCCACGGTACGCCGAGGGATCACGGTACGCCGAGGGGCCACGGTACGCCGAGGGGCCACGGTACGCCGAGGGGCCACGGTATGCCGAGGGGCCCGGACCCGGCTACAGACCTGGACCGGGCTACGCACCGGCACCCGGCTATGCACCGGCACCCGGCTATGCACCGGCACCCGGCTACGCGCCGGCACCTTACGCGCCTGCACCTTACGCGCCTGCACCGGGCTACGCGCCTGCACCTTACGCGCCTGCACCGTCGGCATACCTGCCGAACCGTGCGTGCGCCTGCGCTCCAAGCGTCCCTGTCTGACGGTTTGCGCGCGACGCAGCGTACGGCGGCGGCTCCCGTCCGCCTCCACAGTGCGTGCCTTGTCCTGTGCGTTTGTGCCGCACGCGCTGACGTGCTCGCACCGCAGGCCCTACCACCAGCCGGCACTCGCACCGGGCGCGGTGCGCTCGCAAGACACTGTGCGTGCAGCGAGACTGATTGCGTCGCAGAGCGGCTACATCGACGGCAGCGGCGCGCCGCGCGGGACGTACGAGACCGTCTACGGCGGTGCCGGGCGTCCGCGTCCGTCGTTTGTGCCAAGCGGTGCGTCACGCTCGTGCTCGTCGCGCCCCCGGCTGACGCCTCTGCCAGCATACGCGCATTACCCGCCGCGCCAATGAGTGATGCTTTGTGTACATGTAAAGACGGCCGTGCGGCGTCAGGATGTCTTGGCAAAGACGAGGCAGCGCGGGAGGTTCATGTGGTCTACGTGCGACGTGACGAGACGCATGGTGCCGCTCGCGCTCATGATGCCAGTGACCTGCGGCGCACGTGAGCGCCACTCACGCTCGTGAGCATGCAGACGACATACCTCCTTCTCCTGCCGCGCGCCGATCTCGACCAGGAACAGCGCGTTGCGGTCGCGCAGATGACGCGGCACGTGCGGCGCGAGCGCGCGGTAGTGCTCGAGCCCGTCCGGTCCGCCGTGCAGGGCCAGGTGCGGCTCGAAGCTGCGTCGGCGTCAGCACGGCCACACGCGCACAGCACATGCACACGCACTCCTTGACCGTGGCCTGCAGCGCCGCCATCTCGTCCGTGGTGACGTAGGGCGGATTGGCGACGACCACATCGAACGTATCGTGCGGCGCGAGCGGCTCCAGCCACGAGCCGCGCAGCAGGCGCACGCGCCCGTCGAGGCCGTTGAGCGCGACGTTGCGGCGTGCGTACGCGAGCGCGTCCTCGCTCACGTCGACGCCGACGCCGCGCGCACCCGGGTACTCGAGCAGCACGGCCGTGAGGATGCACGCGGAGCCGACGCCGAGGTCGCACACGTCGCACACGGCGGCGCGGTCCGGGCGCAGCTCGAGCAGCGTCTCAACTACCTGTGCGCTCACACGTGAGCGCGATCGATGCACGGCGTGAAGGGCGCGCACGGCACCGTCTCAGTCGCGGGCCGCGGGATCAGCACGCCAGGCCCGACGTCGAACGGCAGCGACCAGAACTCGCGCTGCCCGACGAGGTACGCGAGGGGCTCATGTCGCTCGCGGCGCGCGACGAGGCGCTCGAAGGCGTCGCGGGTGGTGGGCGTGACAGCCGCCGCCGCATCGTCGTCCATCATCAGCAGGCGCGTGCGCGGCACGCCCGCCGCCGCGCCCAGCAGCAGCGTCGCCTCGCGGTGCGCGTGCGGGATGCTTGCTCGTGACAGCCGTACAGCCGCATCGCGCAGCATCCGTCCCGCTGCCATTCGGACAGGCGCAACTGTTAGCGGGAGCGATGCTCAGCCGTGGTCGGCACGTTGCGGCGCTGTTGCTGCTCGCGGCCCTCGCGGCGGCCGCCGGCGCGCGCGGCCTCGACACGCCGTCGCTCGCGGCTGTTGCAGCCGCGGCCGCGGACGCGGACGTGGCGCAGGTGACGTCCGAGAGCGGCGGCGAGACGCCCGCGCCGAGCTCGTCGCTGGTGCGCGCGCCGCAATGCGTACACGTGGCGGACCCTGACGGCGCGGCCGACGCGCGCGGGGTGCGCACAGAGCAAGCTGACGGCCGACTTTGGCTCGGCGTTCGCGGCGAGCGTGGCGATGATCCTCGTGTCGGAGATAGGCGACAAGACGTTCTTCATCGCGGCGATCCTCGCGATGAAGCAGTGCGTCGTGCCTGCCGCGTGCGTCGCGTCTGACGCGGTCGCAGCCCGCGCCTCGTCATCTTCTCGGGCGCGATGTCGGCGCTCGCGCTGATGACGGTGCTGTCGGCCGCGCTCGGCTACGCCGTGCCGTCGCTGCTGCCGTACTCGGTCACGTGGCTGCTCTCGATCCTGTTCTTCGCCGGGTTTGGCATCAAGATGCTGCGCGAGTGGCAGACGATGGACCCGAACGAGGGCATGGAGGAGCTGCAGGAGACCGAGGGCGAGCTCAACAATATCGCGATCGAGAAGGTCTCGTGCACGCGCGACGTCTTATGCCGCTCAAACGCGCGCAGGGCGAGCCCGTGCCCGACCTCGAGGCCGCCGGCAAGGAGGCCGCGCCGCCCGCGCAGCCGCAGTACACGCAGGCGGTGCAGGGCCTGAAGAACCTGCTGTGCGTGGCGCCCTGCCCGCGTTGGTCGGGCGGCCGCTGACGGAGGGCGCCACCAGCTACGCGCTCTTCACGCCCGTCTTCATTCAAACGTTCACGCTCACGTTCCTGGCCGAGTGGGGCGACCGGTCGCAGATCACGACGATTGCCATGGCCACGACGCAGAACCCGTACGGCATCGTCCTCGGCGGCATCCTCGGGCACGCGTGCTGCACGGGCCTCGCCGTCATCGGCGGTAGGCTCCTCGCCACGCGCATCTCCGTCCGCACTGGTGCGTCGCGTGGCGTGCGGGAGGGCATGTGCGCTGACCCGTACCGTGCAGTCACGCTGCTGGGCGCCATCCTCTTCCTTGTTTTTGCCGTGCTCGTGTACGCCTACCCCGAGCCCGACAGCTGAGTACGTGTACTGCGCGCAGCGTTAATTCGGGGCGAGACACACAACAGAATGAGGGCAGCAGCAGATGGCAAGGGGCACACGGGAGCAGGGGGGCGTTTCACGCCTCGCGCGCGCGCATCTGCGCCAGCGTCTTGGGCACGTCGATGCCGGTCATGTTGCGCACAAGGGGCTGCGTTGCGGGTGAGGCAGCGCGAGCACGCACGGGACCGGCACGCACCGCGATCTGGCCCATCACGTTCACGACCTCGCCTGTCAGACGCGACGCGCCCACGTCCTGGCCGCCCGTCGAGATGAACGTGACGTCCTTGGCCTGCGAGAGCGACTCGGCGACCTGCTTGGCCATGATCGGCAGGCGGTCGATGATCATCTCGAGGTACGCGCCCGACGTGTACTCTTTCCACGCGCCCGCTGTTGCCCGTGCGCGCGTGCTCTCGCGTGAGGTTGCGTGCATGGATGCAAGGCGGGGCGAGGGCACGCACCGCGCTGCGTCATCGCCGACGCCTCTGCCTCACCCATCTTCTGGATGACGTAGGCCTCGGCCGTGCCCTTGGCGACGATGGCCTTGCCGTTGGCGTCGGCCAGCGTGATCTGCGCGTTGCGCGCGCCCTCGGCCTCCTGCTCCATCTTGTACCGGGTTGCGTCGGCCGGGCGCTTGACCTTGCCCTCGAGCTCCTTCTCGCGGCGCGCGATCTCCTGCTCCTCGACCTCGATCTTCTTGCGGCGCACGATCACCTCGACCTGCATCGTCTCGCGCTTGATCTCTTGCCTCGTCTTGGCCTGCGCGCGGACCGTCAGCCGCGCCGTGCGTGTGGCGTGCGTGCGTGCGTGCCTTCTGCAGGTCGCCCGCGAGGTTGGCCTTGGCGCGCTCGGCGTTGACCTCGTTGTCAAAGGCGGCCTTGCGCAGGTCGTACTGGCGCTGCGAGCTGGCGATCTCGGTATCGGCCTCGAACCTCTTGCGCATCTTCTCAAGGTTGGCCTGGGCCTCCATCGTGCCTGTATGCTTGAGGGTCAGCGCGAGGGCGGTCTGCGGGTGTCGGGCGCACGTACCGGCGTCGCGCTCCGCCTCGGCCTCGCCGATGCGCGCGTCGCGCTTGACCTCGGCCGTGCGCTTCTTGCCGAGCGAGTTGAGATAGTCCTGCGCGTCCGACACGTCCTTGATCGTGAAGCTGACGATCTCCATGCTGCGCGCTGCTGTGAACCGCGCGCGTTCGCATCCGTCGTGGGGCGCATCTCGCACCCCATGAAGCCCAGGTCCACGCCGGCCGTCGTCAGCACCTCCGACGCAAACTTCTCGCGGTCCTGGAAAATCTCCTCGACCGTGAGCATGCTGCGCGCGCCCGGTTGAGTGGCCCCCCCTTTCGCCATGCCCGCGGCCCGCGCACCCGAGGATCGCGCGCTGGTGGCCCTCGAGCGTCTCGTCGGCCGCGCGCATGATGTCCTCGCGCGACATGCCGAGGAACTGGCTCGCGGCGGTCTCGAGCGAGGCCGGGGCGCTATCCGTCGCGCGCGCTCTCAGGCAACGGGCGGAGGGCAACGCGGGCACGCACCGCGAGATCTTGACCTGCGCGATCGACGCCACCGTCACCGGCACGCCCTGCTTGGTGTAGACGTGCGGGCTGTTGATGTCGAGCGTCATGATGCGCAGGTCGAGCCGCTGGACCTGCTCGCGAGGCACGTCAAGGGGGCAGCTGTGCGCGCGCGCGCGCGCGAGCAACCGCGCCTTTTGGATGACCGGCCAGCTGAAGACGTAGCCGCCCGTCACAATCAGCGGCTTCTGCAGGCCCGCGCCCGACTTGACCAGGGCCGCGTTCGGGCCGCACGTGTTGAAGCCCTTGACGTTTGGGGTTAATTTCGGGGCGCGGTGTGGAGGGGGATGTGCGAGAGGTGTGAGTGGGCGTGTGGGAGGGGCGGAAGAAGCGGGCACGGCGCGGGCACGGCGCGGGGCACAGCGCCAGCGAGAGCGGGACGTTGGTCGGGCTGGCACGCACCATGGACGCGTCGAGAAGGTTCGAGAGGGCGCAAAGTGGCAACTGCAGTACATACAGACACAGCCTCACGCTCACGCGTCTTCCTGCCGCCGCGAGAGCTCGAGCTGCGCAGGCCGCGAGTCAGCTCAAGCGACACACACAGAGAGCACGCGCACGTATTGCAGGCCATTGCGCAGCGGGTTGCGCATGACAAAGCCCGCGGGCATGTACACGCGCACGTTCTCGGCCTCGATGAAGCGCATCAGACGCTGCATGCACTGTGCCCGCATGTCCGCGCGCGTGAGAGGCGCGATGGCGCATTGTGGCGCGCACGCACGCGCTCGTAGTGGGTCGTGAGGAACGCGTACGATAGGAAGCACGTGGCGCAGCCCAGCACCGACTCGAGCGTGTTCTCGTACCCGAGCCGCTCGGCCTCGGCAAAGTGCTGGTTGACCGTCGCCAGCGTCGCCTGGAAGTCGTCCGGGTTGACCTGCTCCGCGGGAGACGTCGGGCGCGATGCGATGCGGGGGCGAACCGTGCGCACCTTGCCCGTGAGCGCGACGGGGAACGCGGTTGCGAACCGGCACTGCTCGCCCTGCGTGTAGTCGCGCGGCACCAGCACCGGCGGCGGCGGCATTGCGGTTGATACGGCTGCTGGTGCGGCGGGCGATGCGAACGCGGCGGATGCGGCGGCCGTTGCGGTGCTCGGCGCGGACGGCGTGCCGCTCGTCTCGGCCGGCTCGATCATCAGCACAACGTCGCTGCCCGCCGACGCCCCGTCCGTGCCGTCCGCCGCCGCCACGAGGGGCTGCGCGTCGCCGCCGTCGACCATCCGCGCTCGCAGCTGCTACACGCTGAAATACACATCAGTCGGCAAACAAGGCGGTAAGGAGGCCTTCGGGCGTCGGCGTCGCAGCCACGGCGTCGACGGGCAGCCCCGCGGCCACGAGCGCGCGCTGGGTCGTCGCACCGATCGCGGCCAGCCGCAGCCGCGGGTTGTGCGCGCGCGAGAGGGCCACGACACCCGCCACGGCCGCCACGCCGCTCGGGCTGAAGAACACGGCCCAGTGTACGTCCGCATCGTCGACGGCGCGCAAACGCGCCAGCTGCTCGATCGCGGCCTCGATCGCGTCCGCCCGCGGCGCCGTCTCGTACACGCGCAGCTCGGAAAAGGCCACGCCCGCCTCACGCAGCCGATCCGGCAGCACGTCTAGACGCTTGTCGCCCACCAGCAGCAGCACCGGTCGCCCCTCGCGGCCCAGCGCGACCACGTGCTCGGCCAGGTCGCGCGCCCCACGCGCACCCGGCACGCTCCACACCAGCGGCGCACCCGCAGCCCGGCACGCCGCCTCCGTCCCAGCACCCACCACCAGCACCGGCGTCTCGGCCAGGCCCACGGCCGCCAGCGAGTCGTGCACCGCCTCGCGCAGCGCCCACGCCGCCCGCGGGCTCGTTGCCGTCAGCGCCCCGAACCGCCCGCTCTGCAGCTCGTCCTGTGCGAGCGCGTTCAGCGTCCGAGTGAGGCGGTGCGAACGCGCGCACCTTGAGCACGTCGGCGTTGACGCAGCGCGCCTCGAGCAGCGCACGCGACCAGCACGCCCGCACCCCGGGCGCACCCGCCAGCACCGCCACAAAGCGCTCCTCGCCCTCGTCGTCCTCCACCACGCCCTTGAACAGCAGGACGGCCGCGCGTCGCTCGCCGGCATGCATGCGCTGAAGGACGATTTCGCAACAGACATGGCGGTGCGGCAGAGGGCGATGCGCGTGCGACGACGGCTCTCACGCTCTCACGCTCGCACCTCTCACCGCGCAGGAGCGCACGCTCAACGTCAACAGCCAACTCGAGCAGCGTGCGTGCCGTGCCGCGGGGGCGAAGCGACCATGCGCTGGCTGACGCGCGACCGCGACCGCGGCAGTGCAATCGCGGCACATCGGCACCGGGCACGCCGACACCACCAAGCAGTGCGCCCGCACGCCCATCGCGCGCCAACGATCCGCGCTCACACACCACACGCACGTGCGCGGCAGTGAGTGGCTCGTCAACCAGCATCGTGACTCGCTCGCGTCGTACATGGGCCACCCCAACATGATCAGCTACATCGCCCTGGTCGAGAACGAGAGCATCGCGCGCGTGCGGTTCAACCTGCTCGAGGTGCGTGCACGCGTGTGGGTCGAAGATGTGGACGTGGGCTGACGCGTGCGGGCGCGCGAGAGCAGAAGATGGTCCAGCCGTGCGGGCCGACGCCAAAACCGGACGTGTGAAGCGGGAAGGCGGCAGATGGTGGACCCACGCATTTTGTATCAGTGCTCTGCGAGTCACCGTGATTGGCGCCGTTCACTACTCTATGCTCTCGTCGAACCACCGCACGATGTCCGCCGTACGCGACACGTACGTTTAGTTGTGCACGAAGCGCATGAGCTAATGTTTTGCCACGTCTTCCGGGCGTCCGGAAAAATCGCGGTAAAACATGAGCTGCGTCGCGCCGTAGTGACGGCCCAATCCGTTTGTCGGCACAATCCGCGGTCTCAAAAGGGCGCGCGCGGCGCGTTCAAATCGGCACCGTTTCTCGACACCCATCCCCGCGCTCAACCGCACCCGTCCCCGAACGACCATGGCTGGAGGCAAGGCTGCCGCTGCTGGCAAGAAGGAGTCCGCCGCCGCCGCGGCGGCGTCGTCCAAGAGCAAGACGCGCTCGTCCAAGGCGGGCCTGCAGTTCCCCGTGGGCCGCATCCACCGCCACCTGCGCGACGGCAACTACGCGTCGCGCGTCGGCTCGGGCGCGCCCGTCTACCTTGCGGCCGTGCTCGAGTACCTCGCGGCCGAGATCCTCGAGCTCGCTGGCAACGCCGCGCGCGACAACAAGAAGACGCGCATCGTCCCGCGCCACCTCCAGCTCGCGATCCGCAACGACGAGGAGCTCAACAAGCTGCTGGGCCAGGTGACCATCTCGCAGGGCGGTGTTCTGCCCAACATCCACCAGGTTCTCCTGCCCAAGAAGACGGCCAAGAAGGTGCGGGCGCTTGTCTGGGTTCAGTTTCTGGGCGCCGACTCGTCGTTGCACAGGGCGCGGCCGGTGCCACGGGCGGCTCGCAGTCGCAGGAGTACTAAGCACGGCAAGCTCACGCTCTGCTCTCTTACACCACTGGCGTTTTTGAACGCCCAACGTTTTTTGCACGACGCTCGCGTTCGCGTTTGGCAACAGAAAAGAAGCGAGAAAAAGCGCGCGCAGAGTGGCGCTACCAGACCACTTTTTGCACATGAACGCATGACCCTCACGGTCGTGCACGCCCCGCCGCGCCACCGGCTGCAGCTCGGCGCGCGCCCGGGCAGCCCCGCCGCCAGCGGGCCACCGGCGCAGCCACAGCCACCAATGCAGCCGCCGCACGCCGCGTCGCAGGCGTCGTCCATCCGCAACCTGCACATGCTCGACGACGACGACGACGACTTCCAGGCGGCCATGCCGCGCGCCGCGGCCACGGCGTCGTCGCACGTGTCGAGCGGTGCGCCGCACGTGCATGCGCGCGCTCACTGCGGCCTCACGCGGCGCGGCCAAAGACGTGCTCGCGGCCGTTGTCGCCGACGCCGCCAATGACGCCGCGCCCTCGCCCCCGCCCTCGCCCGTGCTCGTCCGCCGCTCGTCGTCGCCGGCGGGGCGCGCGTCGCAGGCGCCCGTGGCTGCGGCCGTGCGCGCGCTGGCAGCACCGCCCGCAGCCGCGCGCGAGGTGGTCGAGCTGACGTCGTCGCCGCCTGGGCCGGACGCGGGGACAGCCGCTGACGCCAGCTTTGGCGACGACTCGCTCGGCAGCCTCGACCTGACCAACATCGACGTGGGGCTGCTGGACGGCAGCGACGACGCCGATCCGGCTGAGCCGCCAGCCGCGGCGTGGACGCGCGAGGAGCGGCGCCTGTTTGACGACGACAACGACGACGACGACAACGACGACGAGGACCTGCTCAGCGCAGCCGCGCGCGCCGAGCAGACGCCGGCACCAACACTGGCACCTGCACTGACACCCGCGCTGTCGATGGACAACCTGCACGCGCGGCGCGTGTCGCTGGCCGAGCGCATCGCCGACCTAGTCGAGCAGGACCCGACGCTGCGCAGTACGGCGCTGCAGCAGCAGGTGGCCGCGCTGGTCGCCGACCGGTGCGAGTCCGCGCCTTGCTCGCACCCCGCGCTGCTTAACTGGCCCGCGCCAGGCGCCGCGTCATGGCCGAGCTGCGCGATCTCGAGACACGCCGGTCCGGCTGGCAGCCGCCCATGCCCACCTTCGCGCTCGAGACGCCGCCCAGCGCGTCGACGGGTCGGCCACCGCTTGCGCCGTACAGGTGCGTGGGGCAGCCGGCAGCGGCGCGGTTTGCGTGACTCACGGCCGCCTCGTAGCAACACAACCCCGCTGTACACCCTCGCCGCGCCACCCGCAATCACGCCGCACCCGTCGCGCTCGTCGCGCCCCGCGCCGCCGCCGCCCGCGCGCGCGTACGCCGCCGCCGCCGACTACGACGACGACCTGCCGAGCTTTGACGAGGACGCCGAGCGCGACCACTTTGACGACCACGGCGACAGTGGCTGGTGGACCAAGACGACCACGCCCGCGCCCGCGCCGGCACCGCGCCGCGAGGCCGTCTCCGGCGGTGGCTACGGGCCGAGGCCAACGACGAGCTTCTGTGCGTCCATTGCCGCGTGCGCTGGCAGGGTGGCTAAGGCGAGCCGGCGTAGACACAAGCACGCCGTTCGCGAACACGCCGGCACCGAGGAGCGTGCTCACGCCGCCACCGTCGTCGACCGGACCAATCGGAGGCGGGCCGCGCGTTTTCATCACCGGCGGCGCCTTGAACAGTGCGTGCTGTGACGGCAACCGCGCGCCTGCGCTGAGCCGAGCCCGGGACCAGTCGCGACGCAGTCGTTCGAGGAGGAGCAGGGCGAGTTTGCGGACATGAACACGCCGTGGGCAGCCACCGTGACGGCTGTGCTCATGCAGTGCGTCGCCGGACGCTGGCGTGTCGTTGCACGTCGCCTGAATCGCGGCGCACTCACAGGGTCTTTGGGCTGTTCAAGTTCCGCGTCAACCAGCGCTCGGCCATCAACGCAACGCTGGCGAAGCGCGACGTGTTCCTGCTCATGCCCACGGGTGGCGGCAAGAGCCTGTGCTACCAAGTGCGTGCCGCGGCGGCCTGCGCGGCGCCGCTGAGCCGTGCCGCCTTGCAGCTGCCCGCGGTCGTGTCTGGGGGCCTGTCGATCGTGGTGTCGCCGCTGGTGTCGCTGATCCAGGTGCGACGTGCGCTTGAGCGCGAGCGGTGTCGGTTGCTCACATGTGCGCCGCTCGTGTCGCAGGACCAGGTCAACATCCTCCGCAAGAGCTACCGCCTGTACGCGTACGCTCTGCTGAGCAGCACGAGCGAGGAGGAGAAGCAGACGATCTGGCAGGGTGCGCGCGGGGTGTCTGAGCGGGCAGGAAGACCGACATTGCGCCGTGCAGGGCTCGCCAGCATGCCGCCGGCCTTTAACCTGCTCTACGTCACGCCCGAGATGGTCTGCAAGTCGGGCAAGCTGCAGGACGTGATGACGCAGCTGCACCGGCGCAACGTGCTGGACCGGTGCGGCCGCGGACGGCGGCGGCATGGGCAGCGGCGCACTCACACCCGCGTGCAGCATCGTTATCGACGAGGCGCACTGCGTGTCACAGTGGGGCCACGACTTCCGCCCGGACTACAAGGACCTGGGCAAGTTGCGCGACCGCTACCCGGGCGTGCCGATCATGGCGCTGACGGCGACGGCGCCGGAGAAAGTCAAGCGTGCGTTGCACCTGTGAACGCTCCTGCACTCGCCTCGCTCACGCGCGACGCCGCGCAGTCGACGTGATCAAGCAGCTGCGGCTACGTAACGTCGTCAGTCTCACGTCGTCGTTCAACCGCGCCAACCTCTCGTGCGGGCGCAGCGCAGTCACACGGCCGCGCACGCGCACGCGCGCTCACGGCGTCGCCCGCGCAGGTACGAGGTGCTCGAGAAGAAGTCGGCGAGCGACGTGATCGAGCAGATCGCCACGCTGCTCAAGGAGCAGTTCCGCGGCCAGTGCGGCATCGTCTACTGCCTGTCGAAGATGGACTGTGAGCAGACGGCCAACCGGCTGATTGTGCGTGCTAGCGCGTGGGCCGCCTTGCCTGGCGTCGCCTTAGCCGCGCCGACCCCAGGGCCAGGGCATCCGCGCGACGCACTACCACGGCGGCATGTCGGACGAGGAGCGCACGTCGGCGCAGGGCGACTGGACGTCCGGGCGGGTCCAGGTCGTGTGCGCGACGATCGCGTTCGGCATGGGCATCAACAAGTCGGACGTACGCTTCGTTATCCACGCGTCCCTCGCCAAGTCGATCGAGGGCTACTACCAGGCACGCCCGGCTCACGCGCATGCCTGTGATCGTCGCGCACTGACGCCCAACGCGCGGCGGCCGGGCAGGAGACGGGCCGCGCCGGACGCGACGGTGAGGCGGCACGCTGCATCCTGTTCTACAATTTCCACGACCGACAGCGCGTGCGCCTCGATCGCGGCGCGCCTGCTCGTCCTACACTGAGCACTACGCACGCCCGCAGATCGAACGCATGATCACGGCGCAGCCGCGCGACCGCGAGGTCCGCGTGTCGCAGCTTCAGATCGAGCGCATGCGCGACGCGCTCAAGCAGATGGTCCTGTACTGCGAGAACAAGCTCGACTGCCGCCGGTGGCAGCTGCTGAAGGTGCGCGCACCGTACGGCTGCGATGGGGGCCGTTGCTGACGTGCCGTCGTCAGTACTTTGATCAGGACTTTGACCCGGTGGGGTGCAACAAGACGTGCGACAACTGCCGGCGCAAGGACGCCGATTCGCTCGCGCTCGAGGACGTGACCCACAAGGCCATGGCGGTGCTGCAGCTGGTGCGGCGCGTGCACGAGCAGCGCGTGACCATCAAGCAGCTGGAGGATGTCGTCTGGGTGCGCGTCAAGGGGGGGGGGGGGGGGGGGGGGGGGGGGGGGGGGGGGGGGCGCACGGCACCGGCGCGCGTCTGACTGCGCCGCATAGGGCACCGACACGGCCACGCTGCGCCAGCGCGGCCTCACAAACGACCCGGCCTTCCGCCTCGGCCAATCGTGGCCTGGCGTGACGAGGGTGCGCGCGGAGGGCGGTGCGCCCGCCTGTGAGCGCTGTTCACGTTGAGCGCGTGCAGCACGCCATCGCGTCCATGGTGCGCATGATGGTCGTGCGCGACTACCTGGCCGAGACGAACGAGGAGGCCGCGAGCGGGTGGATCACGAGCTACGTCAAGGTGCGTGCGCACGTGTGCCCTCCGGTCGCACTCACGCCGCGGTCCAGCCGGGCGCCTTTGCCGACAACCTCGGCCAGCCCGGCTACCGCCTTGAGGTGCTGCTGCCGGTGCGCAAGAGCGACCACGGCGAGGGCAAGCGGTCGCGCGGCGACTCGCGGTGCGCGCTGCTCCTGCTGCCTGTCGGCGACGCGCCTGACACGGCGTCACGGGCAGCGGTGGGCGCAGCATCCGGCGGCGCGCGTCGTCGTCAGACGGCGACGACAGTCGGTCGGGCGACAGCAGCAACGCCGCGCCCGCGCGACCGGCCCCACCCCAGCGCACGGCCACGCCCAAGCCAATGTACGACGGGCTCGTCACAGCGACGCCGCTGCCGACGGCGCGCTTCCAGAGCGTGCCGGTGGCCACGCCCGCGGCGCGGCGCCCTGTAGCACCGGCGCGCGGGCCCGCGAGCGGCGTGGCGATGCTTGTACCTGGACGGCGGTGAAACATAGCAAAGGCACGCAGGAGAAGCACTGCACAGGACACTGCGCGCTCAGCGATGCCGCCGCAGCTCGAGCCGGTCGAGGGCCTGCCTGAACTTGTGCACGCCCAGGTCGATCTCCTGGCTGGTAACGTTGAGCGGCGGGATGAAGCGCAGGACCTCGAACGCGCTGCACGTGAGCAGCAGCATGTAGTCGTGCTCGTGCAGGGCCTTGCCGATGCGCGACGCTGTGCCGGGCGGGCACGCCGCGTCCAGCTCGACGCCGACCATCAGACCCGGTCCGCGCACCTGCGACGCGCAGTGTCAGACACGCCTGCGCTCTGCCTGCCGCGGCGTGCCTCGCCGATAGCATAGCCCTGCGTCTTCAGCTCGGTCAGCTGCTCGGTCAGCTGCTGTCCGCGCGCCTCGGTGTTGGCGAGCAGGCCCTCCTGCTCAAACACGTCGAGCGTGGCGAGGGCCGCGGCGCAGCTGACGATGTTGCCCGCAAACGTGCCGCCCATGCAGCCTGCGCGCGCCGTGCGTCAGCCGCCGCCGGACGCAGCGCGCGACGCGCACCAGGTGGCTGGGCAGAGGTGATTGCCGGCTTGGCAGCGACGGCACTGAGCGGCATGCCTGACGCGATGCCCTTGGACAGGGCGAGGATGTCGGGCACGACGCCGCTGTGCTCGAGGGCAAACATCTTGCCCGTCCGCCCGAAGCCCGTCTGGACCTCGTCAAACACGAGGAGGATGCCGTGCTTGTCGCATATGCGCCGCAGGCCGTGCAGAAACTCGGCCGGGGCGGGCACGTACCCGCCCTCGCCCAGCACGGGCTCGATCAGCATCGCCGCGGTCTCGGACGGCGCCGTCTGCTGCTTCAGCAGCAGCTCGACCTGGTGCAGGCAGTAGTCGACGGCGTCCTGCGGCGAGCCCGCGAGCTGGCACGGCAGCTGCGCCGCGTACGGGAACGGCGCCACGTAGCCGCCGGGCATGAACGGGCCGAAGCGCTCGCGGTAGATGGTCTTGGACGTGGTCAGGCCCATCGTGCCTTCACACACATGTCAGTGCGTACTCGGCACAAACACACACGCACGAGCGCACCCATCGTGCGCCCGTGGTAGCCGCCATGGAAGACGATGACGTTGGGCCGGTTGGTGTGCTGGCGGGCCATCTTGACCGCGGCCTCGATCGCCTCCGCGCCCGAGTTCCAGAAACTGCCACGCGGTCGCCGGGTCACGCGCAGCGACGAGTTGGTGCGCGCACGCACAAGAACGACGTCAGCTCGGCCGGGAGGAGCGGCTGCAAGCGGCGCATCAGCTGCTGCATCGGCTCCTGGTTGCCCACGCCGATCTGGCAGTGCAGCATGCGCTCGGCCTGCGCCTGCACGGCGGCGACGACGTGTGGGTGCGCGTGGCCTGTGGGGGCCGTCAGCCGTCAGCGCGCCCTGGTGCTACGAGGCGTGCGCACCCGTGTTGGTGACGGCGATGCCGCAGGTGAAGTCGAGGAACTGCGTGCCGTCGTCGGCCCAGACCCACGAGCCGCGCCCGCGCACGAACGTGCGCTCGGTCAGGCGCGCCACGCCCGGCGTCAGGCGCGGCTCGGCCCGCGCGGCCGCGGTCGACAACAGACGCGCAGCCGTACGCATCGCTTTGTACTGCGACAGTTATCGCTTCGTCCGGCCCTTTTCGCCGGATCAATCAAGATGGTGAGCAGCCGTCCACGTCCCACATCCAAGCCCGCGCCGCACCCTGCCCCCCC
>CALSCO010001179.1:0-10946 GCA_943704415.1 Parvularia atlantis | reverse complement strand
AGAGAGAGAGAGCGAGAGAGAGAGAGAGAGAGAGAGAGAGAGAGAGAGAGAGAGACCAGTTTGTTGACGCGACTGTCACGCTTTCGCGGGCATTGGCGCGTCTGATATTCCTGAGCAGGGGGAGATGTGGCGACGCGTCATGCATTCTGGACGGCTCTGGAAGCGTCGCGAAGCATGGCTCACTGCGCTCTCTCTCGGCGCTCTCTCTCGGCGCTCTCTCTCGGCGCTCTCTCTCCTTCTCCAGGCGGCTGCGGCTCACACGCGCGCACGCCCCGCCCCCGTAGCAGCAGCAGCAGCAGCAGACCATGACGCAGGAGAGCGAGACAGACGCGAAGCTGATGGCGCTCGGCGGCAAGCTCGCGCCCATCACGCCGCAGTTCGACGCGCGGTTCCCCAACACGAACCAGGCGCGTCGTGCGGGGCCGCGTGCGCGCCGTGTGCTGAACGCGGCCACGACGCAGACCAAGAACTGCTGGCAAAACTACGTCGACTACCACAAGTGCGTCAAGGCCAAGGGCCCCGACTACCCCGTCTGCTTCCGCTTCGCCAGGGCGTACTTGTCGCTCTGCCCGAACGACTGGGTGCGCCGCGCGTGGGACGATGGGGCTGGTGGCGCGCTGAATGACTGAGCACGGCACGGCACGGCGCGGCGCGGCGCAGGTCGAGCGCTGGGACACGGAGCGCGCAGAAGGCCGCTTCCCGGCCGACATCTGAGAGGGCCTGTGGGACGAGGGCGAGGGCGAGGGCGTGGTCTGTCGGCAGTCGGTGGTCGGTGGTCGGGTGTGGGTGTGGGTGCGCGCGCACTGGGGAGTCGTGTGCCAGATCGTAACTTCATGAACGGTCGAGCATGGTCTGTGGGCTGTGCTCGTTGTGACTTGAGCATGGTCTTTTGAGCATGGTCTGTCGGCTGTGTGTGAGCAACTGAGCCATGGTAGACCACCGTGCACCATATGCGAGCACCCGTCCCTCACGTGCACCGGCCAGCTCAGCCTCCCTGATTCGGTACAGTCGATCACTTTTTGCTCAGCCAGCTCAGTGCTCAGCCAGCTCAGTCGATAAACCAGCTCAAGTCTCAACGAGCTCAAGTCACAACCAGCTCAAGTCACAACCAGCTCAAGTCTCAACGAGCTCAAGTCTCAACGAGCTCAAGTCTCAACGAGCTCAACTAGCTCACCGTGCTCAACTCACAACCAGCTCAACCAGCTCACCGTGCTCAACTCACAACCAGCTCAAGTCTCAACGAGCTCAAGTCTCAACGAGCTCAACCAGCTCACCGTGCTCAAGTCTCAACCAGCTCAACCAGCTCACCGTGCTCAACTCACAACCAGCTCAAGTCTCACAACCAGCTCAAGTCAAGCTCAATCGATGACAACCAGACAGGCACTTGCCATGGCGACCGCATCCGCCGCCGCGGCGCCCTCGACGTCGTCGTCGTCGTCGTCGTCGTCGTCTGCGCCGGCCGCCGCGGCGCCATCGGCGTCGCCCTCGGCCGCGGCGGGCCGCCGACTGGGCGCGGCGCTGCGCTCGTCGCTGGCGGCGTCGCTGGCCAAGCTGGACGAGGCGACGACGCTCAACGAGCGCAAGTGGCGCGCGCGCGCGGCCCGCGCCGGCGCGTCCATCCGCGGCGCGCTCGACGTGCGCCGCGCCTCGGCGTCGGCGGCGGGTGCGGCGGCGACAAGTGGCGGCGAGGGCGACGCGGGCGCAACGCGGGTCGCGGCGATGCCGGCCGCTGTCGAGCTGCTCGGGAAGTACGAGGGCGAGTGGCTGCGGCTGCACCGCGAGAGCGTCGACGTCGCCCACAACGCCGCCGTGCGTCTGCTCGCTGGGCTCGTGGTGCTGGTGGGGTGCGGATGGCTGGTGGGCTGCTGCTCGTCAGGTGCTTGTCGTTGCTGATCGGCGGCGGCTGCCCTGATCGACTGCTGCTTCTCGTTGCTCGTCGGCGCTTGCCTCTCTTCTCTCGTTGCGGCTGCTCGTTGCTGCTTCTCGCTGCTCGTCGTTGCTCGTCTCTTTCGCTCTTCATCCTCTTGCTCTCGCTCGTCGCGCCCCTCGCTCCCCCTTTGCTGATCGCGCGTCTTTGCCTGCATACGCTCTGCACACGCTCTGCACCACACTCTGCACACGCTCTGCACACTCTGCATACGCTCTGCACCACACTCATCGCACACACTCTGCATACGCTCTGCACCACTCTGCACCGCACTCATCGCACACACCGCGCGGCACGTGCAGGTCGCGGACGTGCAAGTGCAGCGCGTGCTCAAGACGTGCGACGAGCGCCGCACCGCCCTCGACCGCCTCGCCGCCGCCCTCCGCGCCCTCCCAGCCATGTGCGACGCACTCGACCGCACCCGCGCCCTCGTCGGTGTGGCGCCTCACGAGACGTGCGCGCCGCCGCCGCTGCTCACGCGTGCCGCGGCCCCCACAGGCGACGTCGCCAGACGCATTGAGACGCTCGAGGCGCTGCACGGCGAGATCGAGCGCGCAGATGACGCCGAGGCGCACAACCGCTGGGCGTACGCGCAGATGGCCGAGACCGACGTGCGCGCGCCCTCGTGGCTTTGCCGCATGCTGCTCACGTGCGGGACGCAGAACTACGTCGCCAACAAGCGCCGCGAGGCCAAGGTGCACGAGTTCAACTTCAAGCGGCAGCAGAGCGACGTCGACAAGGCAAGCCGCCGACGCCCCCCTTTCACCCACACGCTCACGGCCGCGCCCAAGCACAGGCCGCCCTTGCCGAGAAGCAGCGCCAGCTCGAGGAGGAGTTTGAGCGCCAGGTCGACGAGTTACGCCGTGAGCCGCGCTCGCGCACGACCAGCGGTGCGCACCCGTCCGTCCTTCTTGCGTACGCCAACCGTTCTCACACGCGCCCCTCAGTCGCCTCTACAAAGTCCGTGCAGGAGGCGCAGGAGGAGCTCGCGCGCGTCGGCCTCGAGGCCGAGCCGGACGAGAAAGAGGCGCTGCAGGAGTTTCTCGACACGGCCCCGGCCGCGCCCGCCGACGCCCAGCCGCTCACAGCCGCGTCGGACGACGAGCGCGCGCCGAGCGTGACCGTGGCCGAGGAGACGCCGGCCTGAAAGTGATCCGTCATGCCTTTGCTCGCAGTACACACACCAACCAGACTGTTCAGCTCATGTCGAGCGGCACCGTCGCCAGCACTTCCTTGACCTCGGCCGGCTGCAGGCCCTTGACGCGCAGGTGCTGCGCAAACACGTTGAGCGGGATGAACTTGTAGTCGACCGCGTTGAGCGCGGCCTCGTTCTCGGCCATCGACAGCCCGTCCAGGTTCATCACCACCGACGCGTCGCCGTCGCCCGCGTCGTCGTCGTCGGACGCGTCGGCCGCGGGTGCGCCCTCGGCCAGCAGCGACTGCACCATCAGCATCGTCGTCAGCCGCTTGTGCTCGGGCAGGCGCTTGAGCACCATCAGCGCGCGTTGCTGCGGGGCGCAGCGGCTCAGGACGGCGAGCGGCTGCAACGTCAGCGCACCTTGTTGCGCATGCGCGCGACCATCTGCGTCCGGAAGTGGCAGTCCTCGGGCGCCGTTGACGTGCGCAGCAGCTGAATCACGTGCTCGGTGAAGCTCTTGGTCGTGCGGAACACGCCACGGTCGAGGTACCTTCGCGCATGCAGCGCCGTGAGCCGCGAGCGAGCGATTGGGAGCAGTGGCGCACTGCACAAAGACGTGCCGCGGCAGGCAGTGCAGCCCGTGCACGGCGAACCTGCGGTGCGAGCGCACGCGTCAGCTGCTGCGCACGGGCGGCACGCGTGCGCGCGCACTTGGTGTGGAGGCCGTCGGGGAAGGGGAAGTGCAGCTCCTCCAAGGCCGAGTACAGCGCCTCTGCCGCACGCGCTCGCCGTCAGAGGCGGTCACTTCACACACACGAGGCGCCACGGGCGCACCCATCAGCTGAAAGATCGCAAAGTGCTCGGTCGTTGGCCGCTTGGGCCCGTCGCGCTGGTCGCCCAGGTTCGGCAGACTGGCGCACCACCGTCAACTTCAGCACGCAGGTGCACGGCCCGGCAGCCGACGCACGTCCGCAGCGTGTCGTCGACCACGTTCCACAGGTTCGCCGCCTGCGTCTTCTGGCTCGCCGTGTAGCTGCTCGCCCACGCCGCCGCGCGCGGTCGCACGTCCCGCGGCAGGCCCGCCGTGAGAAAGTCGGTCTGCGTCACCGCACTTGAGCGCAGCCGCAGTGACTTGCTTCGTGCGCGTGCGCTCACCAGCACGTCGATCAGCCGCTGCCGGTGCTGCAGGTCTTCCTCCTCCTCCTCGCTCGGCGCGTTCATCAAGCCGAGGCTGGTGTTGCTGCCCGCGCTGAAGCCGCTCTGCGACGACGCCGTGCGCAGCTTGAGGGTGGGCGACGCTGCGAGAGCGACCGTCAGCCCCGCGGCGCAAGCATCGGCCGCCCCAAACGCACGGTCACTGATCAG
Source organism: Parvularia atlantis (assembly GCA_943704415.1). Classification (NCBI taxonomy): domain Eukaryota; order Rotosphaerida; genus Parvularia; species Parvularia atlantis. Next base: position 6,516 of record CALSCO010001179.1, on the reverse strand, counting down.
CGGGCTGAGCAGCCGCCCGAAGAACGTCGACAGCGGCCCGCGCCTCTGCCCTGGACGTGCCTCGTCAACACCGTGCGCGACAAGCCACGGACGCACCCTGGTTGGCGCTCGCGGCCGTGACCAGCGCCGTCTGCTGCGACGCGGCGCTCGACATCGGCTGGACAGGTAGCGCCACACTCGGCATGTACGACGCCAACGCGGCCTCGGCCGAGAAGCGGTGCGGCCGCCCGCCGCTCGCCGCGCCCGGCGGCACGCCGCGACTGAGGAACGCGATGTCCTCCATCGTCCCGGACCGACCGAAGCTCGTGCGGCGCTGCGGGCGTGTGTGAGCCCTATGCTCAGCCAGCGAGTGCTGGCCGCACGTCTTCGAGCGACGGGCCCGACGCCTCGTCCGCGCCGGCGGCACCGAACGGCACAATGGTCGTCACGGGCAGCAGACGCAGCAGCGCCGCAGCGCCATGCTCCTTGCCGTGCTTGTCGCGCATGTCGGTGTAGGTCATGCCTGTGTGCGTGCGCGGCCGTCAGCTCAGTCACAGCGATCTGCCGGCGGCCCGCACCGATCAGGAACTCCTTGAGCACGTCGGCCGTGGCCAGGTGCGACTGCGTGGCGCACATCTGCTGCATGGCCTGAGCAAGCGAACGCGTCAGCCGAGCGTGCGGGAAAGGCAGCGGACAAGCAGCGCGCACCCGGACCGCGAGCGCAGTGTCGGGCAGGTGCACGATCGCGAGGTGCAGGCTCTGCACGTGTGCGATCTGCGGCCGCGCACGCTCAGCACTGCCAAGTGTGCACCACCAAGCGCAGCGCACCTGCGGCACCGCGCGCGCGAAGAACGCAAGCAGCGCCTCCTCAGCAAACGTGTAGCGGTACGCGCGGTCGAAACGGCAGTCGTACAGCGCGAAACCTGGCAACGACGATCAGCGAGCACCGACACGCCCTCGCAGCTGTCGCACCGAGCTCAGCCGTGTCGTTCGCAAACAGCTCCATCTGCGTCGTAAACCCAAAGCCGCGCACGTCGTCCTCGACGTGGTCGGGGAACGGCGTCACCAGCTCGGACCCTGCGCGCACACACACACACACACACAAACACACACACACACAGACACACACACACACACTGAGCACACCAGCAGGCGGCAGAGCGGAGTGCGCGCGCGCACCGGTGAAGTACAAGCTCGGGCTGGGCTCGTGCTCGGAGCTGCAGTCGACCAGCTGCAGGTAGTGCCCGGCCAAGTAGATCAGGAGCATGTGGTCTGCGCGAGGCGAAGGCGCGTGAGCCACGGCCGCTCACGCGCGTGCAACCAGACGCACTGAGCGTGGTGAAGGCGACGCGCGTGCGCGCGACGACCTCGGGCGCAAAGTTGTTGAGCGGGATGACAAAGTCGAGCTTGGACAGGCGCTGCAGCAGCACGACCGTGACCTGGACCTGGTTGTGGCCGCTCTTGTCGTCGTACGGCGCCTGGTAGCATGCCACGTGCGTGTTGGCATCCGTGCGCACGACCTCCATGTGGAACCACGCGTCTGCCGCAGCCGTCAGCGTCACCACGACCAACGCACGCGCAGGACGAACGCACCGGGCACGGCGCGCGCGCACGGCAGGTTGATATAGTCCGTGTCCTCGGGCAGGTTGGGCCGCAGCTTGATCGGGATGGGCGAGTCATACGTGATCTCGCTCTTGCCGTCCTGCGCGACGCGTGTGAGCTGGGCTGCTCGCCATTGTGCCACGCAAGAGACGCACGTCAACAAACACGACGCCGCGCAGCATCAGCTCCAGCTTGTTCATCTGCTCCTTTGGGTTCGGCTTGGCGTAGAGGTAGTACAGCGTCTGTTGCACACGCACGCATCAACATCGCGAGGAAGCGCGACAAACGCGCACCTGCGTCGGCATGTCCCACTGGTACCACAGGAACTTCTTGGCCACCTGGTACTCCTTGCGCGGCTGCTCGACGATGCGCTGTGCGCGTGGCGGCATGTGTGAGCTCGCAAGGGCAGCGCGACAGGCTGCGCGCAAGCACCCAGCCGGGCTTGGCGTTGTTGGCTTTGATGTACGACATCGGCAGGGAGTAGGCGTGGATGTACTCCTTGTGCACGATGAACAGGAGATAGTACAGTGCCTGTGCGCCATGCGCCTGCTGTTCGGCGCCGGACCGGCCCACGTCCCGCGCACGACGCACCTTCTGCTGGCGCGCGCGCTGGCCGTTGTCGGCGTGGATCGGCAGAAACTGAACGCGCTGGAACTTGCGGCTGGGGTTGCCAAGCGAGAATACGCGGCTCTGCGGCTGGATCTCGGCCATGCACGTCTCGTAGATGTCTACCAGGGCGCGAGGTGGGCGGGCGAGAGAGAGGCAGCGCACACGCCGCGCACCCTGCAGCTCACCCTCGACCGCGCCCGTGTTGAGCGGCGCCTGTGAGCGCTGGTAGACGGTGAAGACTGCGGCGCGCGGTGCCTCAGCAGGGTGTGCGCCGCTCGCTGCTGCTGCAGCGCACCGAGCAGGTTGCGGTCCTGGTTGACCGAGGCGTGGACGATGTTGGCGACCGAGTGGTGCACGTACAGCAGCGTGCGCGTGCGCTCGGGCATCTGCAGCAGCTCGACGAAGGTGACCTTGTCGGCGTTGGGCGGCTCGCCCTCGTCGCGGTACCCGTCCCATGTGAACAGGATAAGCCCGCCGCGCTCCTGCCCGACGACCTTGATGTTGCGCTCCTGCCGCGCCGCGCCGTGCCGTCAGCGCCCCGATTCACGCACGGCACGGGCGCGCACCCGCAGCAGTAGCGCCTGCGCGTCCGGCCCGGCCGATGACAGCGCCGAGTCCATCGGGTCGGCGTCGGCGAGGGCCGCGGCCTGCCGTCACGGCGACGTCAGCATCGCGCGTCCGCTGCGGCGCCCCGCACCTCCATCACCGACGCCGCCAGCGGCGGCAGCAGCGGCAGCACGTCATCGGCGACGCTGAACACGCGCTCGAGGCGCAGCATCGCGGCGGGAGGGAGGCGGAGGCTGCGGGCGCGCGGCGAATGATCAGCCCGCGAGAAGCGTGACAGCGGCGCAGTCCGCCATGCCTGTCGCTGCGGCGCGGATGTGTCCACCTGCTCGTGCTTCAATGCACACTGTGCCCCACTGAGTGATATATAGGCCTGTGCGTTCAAAGGCGCAGCTGCTTGTTGACCACGCCGAGGCGCTCGCGCGCGGCCGGCATCGCCGCGATCTTGCGCTCGAGCTGGCTGATCTCGTCCGCGAGCGACAGCAGCTCCTTGCCAGAATCGAGCTTCTCAAACTGCCACCCCTGCTGCCCGTCCAGACGCAGCAGGTGCTGGTGATACTTGAACAGCGACGGCCGGTGCGACACCGTCACGAGGCCTGCGCGCGCGCATACACCCATCAGGCGCAACTGCGAGCCTGCGAGCAAACGCACTGATGCCCAGCTCCTTGGCGTGCGCATACATCTTGCCCTCGACGTCGACGCTCACGGCGCTTGTGCCTGCGGGCGTCGCGCCGCGTCAGCCGCCACACACACACGGCGCCGGCGCGCAGCCACGCACACTCGTCCAGCACGGCGAAGCGCGGCTTGTGGTAGAACACGCGCGCCATGCCCACGCGCTGCTTCTCGCCGCCCGAGAACACGTCCTTCCACCTGGCGGGGTGGTTAGCGAAGCAGCATACGCACGCCGCAGCACGCACTCCTTGACCGTGTCCCAGCCGCCCTCGCGCGCGGGAATCTTGGCCAGGTACGTCGCCTCGAGGATCTCCATCAGCTTGTCGTCCGTGAAGCCCTCTGCGCCGCGCGTCAGCCGGTGGCCGCGCCCGCAGCGCACGAGGACGCACTCTGGCGCGCCTCCTCCTCCGTGTCCGGGTAGATGACCTGCTGGCACAGCGAGCCGATCGGCAGGTACGGCCGCTGCGGGACGAAGAAAATGTCGCGGTAGCCCTGCGGCTTGCCGACTGTGCCGCCTGGCGAACCGCAGTCGTCGTCAGCGCCGGCGGGACTGAAGGCACGCGCGCGAGCGCGCACTGAAGGCCGGCCACAGCTCCGCGACGATGCGCACGAGCGAGCTCTTGCCGCAGCCGTTTGGGCCGGTGATCATGAGGTGCTGGCCGGGCTGGACGTTGAAGCGCATGTCCTATGAGCCGCATCAGGCGTGAGTTGTCGCGGTGCGCAGCAGCGACAGCCCGGGCGCACCCGCACGAGCAGGTCACCGTTGGGCGAGATGACTGGTACGTCGTCGAAGCGCAGCGCGCCGTCCTCGGTCGCGACAACGCGCCCGCGAAGATCGTTCAGGTCGAGGTCCTTGTTAGTCATGACCTTCTCGTAGTGCGCCTTCTGCACGTCCGCAAACACGTCGAGCATGTCGGCCACGCGCGCGGTGTAGCCCGCGAGCTCGGTGAGGTCCTGCACGTGCGCGTGCGTCAGTATCCACGCAGCCCTTGCAGCGGGCAGCAGCACACCTTGTACGAGTACATGAGACGCCCGCCCGCGTCCGCCAGCGACGTCATAAGCCGCTTGTTGGTCACGTACTTCTCCGTGCGCCCGGCCGCGGTCTCGCCGTCCTTCATCTCGCGCGTCGCGTCCATCAGCAGCACGGCGTCGGGGAAGAACACGGGGATGGCCTGGGCGAGCAGGCCGATCGTCGTCCAAGCATACTTGATTAGCAGGTCCTCTGCGGCGCAGTCAGTGGCACGCGCACACGCGGCAGGCGGCGCTCGCACCAAACATGTTGAACCACACGCGCGTCTGGTAGATCCTGCGCGGGTTTCAACGCGCGCGTCCCTGCACGCAAGCCAGCGTGTGTGCGCACTTGTTGGTGTGGCGAACGAGGCTGAGGTAGCGCTTGTCGAGCGTTGCCAACTCGACCTCCTGCCCGCCGTAGAAGGCGATCTCCTCGGCGTTGGTGATGATGCGGCTGTGTGCGAAGCGGAACTCGCCCTCGAGCCGCGCCTCCTCCGCGCGAAGCTTGCCAAAGGGCGGCGTGACGGCGCGCATGAGGGCCGCTGTGGCGTAGTACGCCCACCAGAGCGTGCCGACGCCGCGGTCGCCTGGGTGCTGCGTGAGCAGACGCGCTTGGGGGGTCCCGCAGGCACGCACCCATGTTGGTCTCGAGCTCGCGCGTGAACAGCCACATGTCGAGCGCGGGCTTGCCCAGGTTGCCGTAGAGCTCGGCGAGGGCCTCGCAGAACTTGTTGACGTCGGTCGTGATGAGCCTGGGCGAACGGGGTCAGCTGGCGGTGTGAGCACGAAGGTGGTCGGCGCGGCGCACTGGTCGGCGTTCTCGATGCGCGAATCGAGGTTGATGACCTTGTAGTAGGTCTTTGCCTCGAGGTACTTTTTGTGGATGTGGTCGGTGAGGCGCGTGCGGAAGCTGATGGCCAGCTTGCTCTGGAGGTACTTGATCTGCGTGGGTGTGCGGCGTGTGCGGCGTGCGGGCAAGCGTGTGCATGAGCAGCAGCACCGATCCACGACAGCCACAGCGCGCACCATCGAGTTGGTGAAGGTAGCCGGGACGGCGATGCCGAACCACATGGCGAGGCCGCGCAGGAACGCCTTTGCATCGCGCTCGACGAGCGTCTTGACGAGGAGGCCTGCGAGTGCGCGCACGCGTCCGTCGTGAGCGTCGCCGCCGTAATCGCCATGCAACGGCACCGTCGAGGTTGGCGACGACGACGCTGAGCCAGGTGCGGCCGACGAGGAAACCCGTGTGCGTCACGAGCATCGCAAACTCGCGCGAGAGCGGGCCGGGGATGCACACGCGCAGCAGCGCCCACAGCCGCCGGGCAAACTGCGCGTCGACCTCGACGCGGCCTTTCTGCGCGCGCCGCGCCTGCGCCGCCTCGGCCGCCGTGCGCGGCTGGCGCGGCCGCGTGCGCTTGTAGAGGTACCTGGGCGGCGAAGACAGCTCAGCGCTTTCATGTGCGGCAGCGCGGGCGAGGCGACGCACGTCAGCAGCCGCACGGCCACCAGCGCGCGCGTGTACAGCGACGGGTGCGCGAGCACGTACAGCGCCACCGCGCGCAGCCGCGACGCGCCCGGCACCAGCGGCGGCGGTGGCGGCATTGCGGCAGGCGAAAAGTGACGGGCGGCCATATCAAACGCACGACTGGCTGTCACGCACATGTCCGACATGGCTGCTATGCGCTGATGCGCTGTGAGGCGGTTGTCGTTGGAGCGGTGAGCAGTTAAGGACGTACACACGAATTCTGCAAGGATGGACCCGGCCGAGGTGCAGCGCAACGAGGTGGAGGCGCTGCGGTCCATCTTCATGGTGCGCGAGCGGGGCGTGGACGTGGACGGGGACGTGGACGGGGACGGGGGGCCGATGCGGCGCGCACAGGGCGACTTTGAGGAGGTCAAGACGGCGTGGCAGCGGACGGGCGGCGCCGTGGGCAAGTTCGTGCTGCACCTACGGCCACTGGGCGAGGCCGGGGCGGGCGCGGGCCACGTCAGCGCCGACGTCGAGGTCGAGTGCGTGGCCGCGCCGATGCGGCCCCCGATGCGGCGCCGACGACCAGGGCCCGCGCGCGCGCCCCCCCC